>APFE030896654.1:0-11068 GCA_000404065.3 Pinus taeda | reverse complement strand
AATGCCACTACTTTTTCTTTTTTTGTAATAAACAAATTGTGTGCAGCTTGTTAACTCATGCCACAATTGATGAATAGTCAATTGGCCAGTTCATATTTGAATTTCATGTTTTAGAGATAGAGAATAAAATTTGACCAAACTATTTAATCTTGGTAGATAAGTAAATAGGTAGAGTAAATAAAAAGAGCTCAACAGTTTAATGTGAGCCCTTGGATGTAATAAGTGCAGACTTAGGTAGGCTTGCCATGTAAAAGAAAAGAAGATTGATAAGGGTTTGCCAGTCTAAGTGCACCCAAATAAAGAAGAAAAAATGTCAGGCTAAAGTAGGTAGGGTAGGTAGATGGTGTTGCAGAATTACTTGTGATGGATAATGTCTCTAAATGTGTTAATTTTCACTTTTATCACAAGTGCAAGGCAAACACTACACTTGATGTAGCTCAAGCAAGACAAATTCAAATAACTAATTTCCATTCACACTTTTCCCTAAAGACTTCACTAATTCCCCCTAAAGTATTAAGGTCTTTGAAAATTAAAGGGGCTCAAAGCATTTCTTTGACTTCTGGAGGGACTGGACCCTCAGCCCAATAATTTAAATGGCCTAAGTACTTTAAACCATCCATAAATCATTTATTCACTCTCATAAGTCTTTTTCTAAGTAAAATTCCTACTTTACTTAGGAAAATACATAATATCATATAAAAACCCCTTTTTCCTCTTTAAAGCCTAAGTTTTAATATATACGTGAAATATTTTAACTTGGCACCTTTACACTTCATAGTCATATTAACTATTAACATATTTAATATATAACTCCCGCATCATATTACCCTTCCTGTATTATTTAATATATTAAATATTCCCAACATCTTATATATCCCGACCCTGGTTGAATACAACCATAATCAACGTTTAAAAGAGGATTAATGAGTTAATCCGTAATTCATTAAGAACCTTAATTCCTCACTGCACAGATGGGATTAGTTAACCCTCTTGGTTAATTAATAACCTACCTATCCATTCACAAATCACCCCTATATGGTTTATTAATTGGTTAAATGTATCGGGCCCACCACAGTTAAAGTCCCGCTCTACCTCATTTCTTGTCTATCACATAATCGTTCCCCCATCATCTGACAATCGTCGCTAATATTTCTCCCCCCTGGTGACCGTGCTTTAACGCGGGATCACCAGGTGGTTTTCTGCCCATACCTCCGCCACGCGTCATGCACTCGACATGATCGCTCGACCTCTGCTCGATACTGCTTAACTCCAAAAGCGGTGCGATCGAATACCACTTACCACCCTCCATAAGTGAAAAAACATCATTTCCCCGCTTATGTCAGTCGCCCGATAATCCAAAAATCCCCGCCAGCCTCTATTTTGTTAATTAAAATGAACAAAATGTCATTTTCACTCTTATAAACTGCGACCCTTGCTCCCATGCAAAACAACGTCCAAGTTAACTATTCGAGCTTTCAGACCACCACCTGGTTAAGAAACTTGCAGCGACGCAGCCCAGAACCTGTTATCCTTCCGTCTCGGCATTGTTCACCTCATTTTATAGGTATTTATCCAGTCTACACTGAAACCCTATAATTTTGGTTTTCTATAAGAAAATGGCCAAATTAAGTTTTAATCCAAGTCTATGTTCGCCATGTAAAGTCCCCAACCGGCAATCTTGCTTATTTTCCACAAAATTCCCCCAATTCCATTCTTGAATCCACAAGAACCAAATATGGAAACCCCTATAGCTCTTAATGTAGCACCCATGAATGCCCTTCACAAAGACTTAGATTATCTACCTCTGGCTAATAAAGATTTTTAGATAAAGGACCTATCTGGTGATAAAAACCATCTTCAGGTTTTTTGCCAAGCCAGAGCTAGTTATCTAAATAAGTTTGACATTTTTGGACTGTGGGAATCTAATCTTCCCATGTATTTCCTCCCCTCGATCCATGTTTTCTGAGACATAATTCATTAATGTTGTGCTAATTATGATCCTAATCATAGAGCTATTATGTCCCCAAGCCAAACAGTGCTTTTTCCCATAACTGCTCAATCCATCAATAAAATGTTGCAATTCCACTTCAGTTAGCCCCTCACTCCTATTTCCATGGAATACTTACTTGAAAAATCCTCTCAGTGATCTCAATCAGAAGTAAACTATATTGCTCAAACCTTCATATTACCAAAGCACCAGCCCAAAGGTCCACCTCCTTATCTGCAAACTTGCTTCACTGAAACTGGAAGACTCATTATTGATATGATATCCTTGATTATGAGATTTAACTCTAGTGAATATGTTGATGATATCACCCTAGGGTTACTATCAATCTTTACTCCAGGACAACCCCTTGCTATCAAATATGACTATGCTTCCTATATTGCCAACATAATCCATGACCAATTCTTGAATTTGGAAAGGGAAAATTTGGAAAGGGAAGGAGTTTTCAAATACACCTCTTTCATATACCATCTTATGTTATATTATCAGTCAGATAACTTTCCTTTCCCTATCAAGAAACTTGACACCAAAGGAAATCCAAGGTCTGTTATCTTTTGGAGTCTAATCTTTTATAATACCAGTGAGTCCCCTTACACTTATAGTAAGTTCATTGACCTATTTGTACATTCAGCAACCACTATGTTGACAGGAGTTTCCCCTCCTAGGATCAATGGTGACATGAAGAAGATTCTCCAGCTCTCTAAGTAGTACATGATAGGTGATTGGTACCTATATAAAAATCACACAGAAATCAGGATGTATGGTGATGAGCCCCAAAAATGGATAATTATATGGGCTCATTCAACCTCCTAATTTGACTTAATCCACCATTATCATTAGTTTATTGCATGTTTTTTATTATATTTATGCTAATAGAGTGAATTGGGTTAGTCATTATGCCAACAAGTCTAATGTGTGCTTTATGTAGTCTTCTTGGTCAATTTGGAGACAAAATCAAAGGTTTAAATGAGCACTTGGCAGCGAAATTCGTGGAGAGGATTTTTAGTAAGGTGTCCCCTTCATTTATGGGCCCTTACCTCGAATTCTCCACCATCAGCTTAGAGTTCAAGGGTCATCAAATCAATTATCACAAGGGCAACCAAGCAAGTCAAGTAGGATTGTTGTTAACTACAAGTTTTGGAAACCAAGTCCCTAAAGTTTAGGAGGACTGTTGGGGTCCTCAATTTGTATAAATAAGAAGGCTTAGGGCCTCATTTTGGTTAGCCAGTAGTTACTCACTTTGTAGGCACAAGATAGCTAGTTTGTAGTTCGATTTTAGTCTTTCTTTAGGTAGTAGTTTAGCTCTACATTTCAACACATTCTCAAGTTTTCTTTGTGGACAATTTTTGGAATGTAACTATTCTTTTGATCAATAAAGATAAATACAACTTTGCACCAGATCTAATATCTCTTAGGAGGCTATAGCTCTTGGGGTTGGGCCCATCTCAAGTGCCCAATACCTCCTTTGTTTACCTTTATGTGTTTTTGTTGCATTCTTAGAATAAAATCTGCTATTTAGATTTAAATCTTACTTTGTTATTTAGATTGCTTTTGATGATTAAAAAGGATTTTTATGTTTAGATTGAGTTGATAGGTTATTAATAGGGAAGAGATTCAGAAAAAGACCATCAAGCACCTCTAATTTCACCTCTCCCTCAGTGGGATCAGGAGCTGCGATCAAGGTCACCTTGCTGCCAACAAAAACACAGTCTTTGCTTCACCGTGCAATCATTAGTGTTTGATTTTTATTTGCAAAATTTGGTTACATGTTCAGAGTCTTGATTGCTTATTTTGCATAGCATTTCACATTATTTCATTGCAAATAAACTGCTGTTCATTTTCCTTGCTGTTATTTAGGTCAAATTAGGTAAAGATAGCTAGATCTTGGGTTTGCATAGTCTTTGTTTGGTCAGTTTTAGAAAATTGTGTGCAGATCACCTATATTACCTCTCTTTCTACCTTTCGTCCATCAGATAATCTGCTCCAACCCTTAATCCATGATTCCTACCCTTCATTTGCCATACTTTTCCCACCTTGCCCTAATTTCTACATCCTTGTGCATAATCTCTTCCTCCATCCTTGAACCAAATCCAATCGCTCCTTAGCCTCATGCACCAGGTCCTGAACCCCTTAACATCGTTATCCAACCTCCATTTCCACTTTCCCACCATTTTCCCTCCATCAACCCTCCAAAATCCACTTTTCTGAACATCTTGTAGAAAATCGCAGAACATCCTGTAGAAATTCCAGAACATCCTGTAGAACCCCTGCAGACTTCCTGTAGAAGCTCACGAATGAGGTTTCTTGATAGCCAAACACTGTGAAACTCTTTGGAAGGGTGTTAGGACCCCCTTAGGCCCTTTTTGAACCTTCCCAACCTCTTCCAAGAATTTCCACTTGCCAATCCACCTCTGCACAGTAAAAAACAGTTAAAATTGCATGCATGATAATTCTGACAACTTATTCAAAAATACAAAGAGATGGTTCTTTCAGATTCTGCTGTAGACATAGGTTAGATACATGCATTTCATCTTCTTAGAAGTCAATGGCATCTCATTCAGTAGCTTGCATCTTCCTTCTTGCATCAGTAGGACTAGCTGGTAGAATTAGGGTTTGCTAGGGTTTGCATTTCTTTTTGGCTTTTAGTTTGTTTCCGCAAGTAGATTAGCTTCCTTTGAGTTAACTTTCATCCATTAGTTAAAAAGCTTCTTCTAAGAGCTCATAGAAGTTGTCTTAAGCTCCTAGCGGACTTGTGCCAGCTAACCAAGTGACAGCTGCGGCAAGAGCTAGTACTTGTGCATACAACACCGTCGCTTCCAAGTTTGTTACAAATGACCGGGATGATAAAAGTAAAGAAGGGAGTCCCGGGAGTTGCAGCATTATTGCTGCAATACTGGAGCCCACCATCTTTTTGGTGTCGTTGTCGAGGAAGCGTCAGAGTATTGGTGATTGTTGTTTTTCTTCTATTTTCCACTACAACCTTCTGCTAAGTAGTTTATTTCATTTCCATTCTGCAGTTTCATTTCCGCAAAAGTAGAGTAGAAATTTCCTTCTTTCATAGATTATCATTTCAATTCTGCAAGTGTAGATTAGCATTTCATTCCTGCAATTTCAATTGAGCAAAATAGATTAGCCATTTCCTGCTTTCATCTCAATTTTGCACTTTCATTTCAGTAAGATAGTTAGTTGTAGTTCAATTTATTTTAGTTTTGCAGGTACAAGAAGAAAAATACAAAAATCAACTAAAAAGATTTCCTTTCATACCTGGTAGGAGTAGAGATAAGTCAGAAAAATACTTGCACAACACCCCGCACTGCTTCACACAGCCAACCTTCTCTCTTCTTCAATGGCTGTGATTAAGAAGAACCCTTGGGCGGACATCAAGGCACATTTAAAGAACCTCTAGGGGAGAAGAAGAAGAAAACATTCCTCTAGAGCAAATGGCTACAAATAGAAATGTTGGGAGTGGTACCTTGTCCCAAAATGAATTTGCAAATCAGATGGAAGATTTCAAGAATGATATGAGGCAATTTCTTGCCATGCAACTGGATACCTTGCAGATCCAAAGGAGCAAGAGGAAGCCAAGAGGGCTTTGGCCATCTTTTGTCCCAGGTGCACTAGAAAGCATCCTAGAAACGAATGTCCATTGTACTCCATAGAAGTGTGTTTGTCTGTGAAGAATACCATCCTACAGATCAGTGCCCTTCCTTGCTTGGGATCAAAGCTACATATCAAAGGGCCAAAGAGGTCACCGAAGCACTCTATTTCATGAAGCAAAGGAGGTCACATGGACCTATACCTTACTAGCAGGAACTGCAAGGGACATCTGAGACCTATCACGACCCCTATCAAGCCACTTTCATGCCTTCTTGGGGTCCCCCTGCTCATCCTTCCTGGTTCACACCTCCTCCTTGTTCCTTCACATATCCATATTATTCCCAACCATCTGGTCATTCGTTTCACTCTTATGCTGAGCCACAGCCTCGGTGGAATGCACCTCATCAGGGGTGGAGGCCCCAGTACAACTCTCCTCCCGCTCATTTTCCTCCACCACCTGCTCAACCACAACCATCGCCTCCTACTCCACCAAGGCAACCCCAAATGCTTGCCCAACCACAACCTTATCCGCATCCATCTCAAAAATACACCTCCACTCAACTACCCATGCCACCATTTCCAAACCCGCACATTGGAATAGCTCAACCCAATAGCAAATCTAAGGCACAACATGTCCAAATGACTCCTCTTGAGCTCAATGATCTTCACCATAGCTCAGGAAGAGTATTTCCAAACAGAGATTATCTTGACAGCATTGAAGGAGCACATGCAAAAGAAGATTCAAAAGAGGATATCAAAGAACCATGGGTTGCACTTGATGAAGAGAAGGCATCAAAATCAGAGATTGAGAGTGTTCCCTCATGGTTACCATCAAATCTTCCATGTATTCAAGAGAAATATCAGCAAAAAGAGGAAGATGAGAGAGTCATGGTAGAATGTGACATGGAACATGATCCAGATCAGAAAAAGGACCAAGGATATCAGAGCTATATTGAGATATGGTTTCAGATGGTCACTAAGTTGCAGCAGTACTCTCTTCCTCAGCTATGTTTGATCCCTTCAAAGTCAAATCATTTGTTCTTTGTAGTCCGGCTAGCTGTCAAAGCATGCATTTTAAGCCTCCACATCAGTTTGTCTCTAATTTTGATGTGCACATGGCTCCATTGGAAGTATTCTTATACTTGAGAATGATTTTGTTTTTCAAGTAGGGTAGGGTAGAAAAAAAAGAAAAAAAAAGAAAGAAAGAAAGAAAAAAAAGAAAAAAATGGAAATAAGAGGAAAAATCTAAGGTGAAAACCTCCTTGGAGGCGCCTTAGATTGGCTCATTGATTGAAAACCTCCATGAGGCGGTCAGTGGGTTGAAAAAAAGAGATAAGAAAAAATACTAAGATCCTTGGGTGAAAACCTCCCTTGGAGGCGCCTAGGGCAGGCAATTAGGGTGAAAACCTCCATGAGGCGCCCTAGTTGTTTTTCAAAAAAAAAAGAGAAAAAGAAAAATAAAAATAAACTTAATTTCCATTGACTAATTGCAGGTTGCAAGAAGGACATTGCAGGTTAGGAGGATCAGTCAAAATAAAGACAAAGAAATTTTTGTGCCTTCTAGAGGAAGTTCTATATTTCTACAGGAAACATCCTGTAGAACCCTCAAGCGAGCTAGATTTGATTTTGGAAGGGGATCTAAAGCTTGGAATCTATTGGTTATGCCTGCAAGCATCCATGTTCCCATTCCTCACCCTTTTCCATCATCTTTTCCACCTCATTGTGCTCCTTTTATGAAAATTGTGCCTTCTACAGGAAGTTCTGTGTTTTCTACAAGAAACATCCTGTAGAACCTTTGGACGAACCAAATTCAATTTTAAAAGGGAATCTGATGGTGAGAATCTGTTTGTTATGCCTGCAAGCACCTCTGTGTCCATCCCTCGCCTTTCTCCATCATTTTTCCACCTCATTGTGCTTCTACAAGAAGTTCCTGTAGAAATTGTAGGAAGCTAAAAATGGATTGCAAAAAGGTAGTTTGGCGAACATGATAGCTTCCTCAAGGGTTCAGAAGTCCTCTTGCAATCTTCAAACTCCTCCTCCATCATCTCCATGCCTGCATCACAGCACAAGCTCAGTTTTTTTACCATGCAAAAACTGCAAAATGCTTTGAAGCAAAAATACCTAGAACAAAATTTATTTTTGCTCTAACTTGAAAACCATGCATCCATTTGAAAAAACGTTTTATGGGGAATTGTACAAGGGTGATGGTAACATACCTGAGCAGTTTCAGCCGATTCCGATGCACGGTTTCTGAGAAATTGATCTCTGAAATATTTATCCATTTTCCATTTTTCTCGAAATCTGTGCATCCATTGATCACGATTTTGTTATGGGAGGTGCATCATGATGATAGGAACATGCTCAACAAGTTTCAGATTGATCCGGTTTACCGTTTGGAAGCAATGGCGAAAACAAGTTCTGGTCTGGTGAAAATTCAGCAACAGCAGCGTGAAGGTACAGATTTGAACGTGGAAACAAATGCCTGTAGCTTAGATCTAGTCAGAGGACACCTGCACAAGGAAAACAGCCAAAAATCATCAGCCAAGCCCTCATGCAACCAAAGAAACCAGTGCATGCAGCAATGACTAGCCACAACACCTCACAGCAGCCATTTGACTTCAAGTACGTGACTGAAACTCGTTCTTCTATTGCACAAATCTAATTTAAAAATTGCATGAATGAATGGAATGGTGGAATTGAGCCACAAATATAGCAAGATTAAGCTAATAGTTCATTGTCCAATTCTCTATCAATCAGCCAAGAATCATGCAACGTATGTGTTAGACAACTCACGTGAAATTAGAAAAAAAAAAAAAACAGGGAGTGTTAGCCGTTTGAAATCTAGTGCAACTGATCAAGAAGAAAACATACAGTTAATAAGTAGAACTGCAGTCTGCATGTGGCCACGTACACCTGGCCACTTCACTCCCTCACCAAGAATCACGCCACAATGAAAAATGCTTGACTGAAGCTCACACCACCTGCTGTCCATTTGCACTTGACTGAAGTACACATCCTCCGTTTCCACAAAATGATGAACTAGTCGTCCTCCACTGGTTCATCATTTTGTGGAAACAAGTAGGGACACACCCAAGGCAACCACAACACAGGTCAAGGAGAAGGAACCCCCAGCCAAGCAGACCAAAACAGTTGAAACAATTTCTATAGGAAGCCAGAAATCAGCTACAGGACTTTCTACAGGAAGTCCTGAAAAAGGGAAGCAGAAGGAGAAATCGACCGAAATCCTAGCTAGGGAGGCAGCAGCTGTGCTGGCCGCCCTAAGTACCTCTCCCAAGTTGAAGGAGAAGTGAAAGAGGGAGCTTCCACTATATTTTAAGGCAAGAAAGAGCATGCAGATAAGAACTGGCAGACCCAAACCACAGTCAAAGGAGCAAATTGTCATTAAGGACGCAAAAGCTAAATAAAAGGAGGAGCCTACTTCAAAGAGATCCATCATCTATGAATGAGGAAGCCAAAAGCCTTCACCTAGAAAGAGAAAATTAAGATGATGGACTCATAGAAAGTTCTACAGGAAGCTGAGACAGTTCTACAGGAAGCTGAGAATTCTCTATAGGAAACTCGAGCTAAGCTAAGAGAGACCAAGAAATTGGAGGAAAAGGTGGACAAACAATCACAGGAAGAAGGAAAGACAAGGAAACATCTAATGAGCAGCAAAGAGAGGAAAAATTGCAGGCTAAGGTTGCGGCACTAACAAAAGTGCTACAAGAAAAGGAGCACAGGCAGTGGGAAGAAGCAGAGAGAAAAGCATGGTTTCATGATCAAGAAGAGGACATCACTTCAGAATCTTGGCATGATAGGGAGGCCACCAAGGCCATCAAAGATGAGGAAATAGATTAGTTGCTCAGAGGATGAGCAACACTTTCAGTAGGGGGGTGATGATGAGCCCCAAAAATGGATAATTATTTGGGCTCATTCAACCTCCCAATTCGATGTAACACCATTCTCATTAGTTTATTACATGTTTTTTTATTATATTTATGCTAATAGAGTGAATTAGGTTAGTCATTATGCCAACAAGTCTAATGTGTGCTTTGTGTAGCCTTTTTGGTCAATTTGGAGACAAAATTGAAGGTTTTAATGAGCACTTGGCAGCCAAATTCGTGGGAGAACAAGGGAAAGGATTTGTAGGAAGGTGTCCCCTTCATTTATGGGCCCTTACCTCGAATTATCCACCATCAGCTCGGAGTTCAAGGGCCACCAAATAAATTATCACAAAGGCAGCCAAGCAAGTCAAGTAGGATTGCTGTTAACTACAAGTTTTGGGCAGCCAAGCCCCTAAAGTTTAGGAGGACTGTTGGGGTCCTCAATTTGTATAAATAAGAGGGCTTAGGGCCTCATTTCAGTTAGTCATTTTGGTTAGCCAGTAGTTAGTCATTTTGTATTCATTTTGTAGTTCGATTTTTAGGCAGTAGATTAGCTTTGCTTTCAATACATTTTCAAGTTCTCCTTGTGGACAGTTTTTGGAATGTAACATTTCTTTTGATCAATAAAGATGAATCCAGCTTTGCAATAGATCTAAATCTCTCTTAGGAGGCTGTATCTCTTAGGGTTGGGCCCATCTCAAGCGCCCAGTACCTCCTTTGTTTACTTTCATGTGTCTTTGCTGCATTCTTAGAATAAAATCTGCTATTTAGATTTAAATCTTGTTTTGTTATTTAGGTTGTTTTTGATGAGTAAAATAGCTTTTTATGCTCAGATTTAGTTGATAGGTTGTTAACAGAAAAAGCTTCAAGAAAAGAGCCATCAAACATCTGTGGTTTCACCTCTCCCTTAGTGGGATCAGGAGCTGTGACTAGGATGACTTTGCTGCCCACAAAAACACTGATTTTGCTTTGCCATGCAATCACTAGTGTTTGGTTTTCATGTGTAGAAGTTGGTTACAAGTTCAAAAGTTGGTTACAAGTTCAAAATTTCATTTTCTTAGTTGCATGAGATAAAATATATGGTTTCATTGCAGGTCACACTTCTGTTCATTCTCTTTACTGGCAGCTAGCATATTAGGTCAACGTAACTAGGTCTTTGAATTTATAAGTCTTTGTTGGTTTAGATTGGAAAAACAACTTGCAAAGCACTTGTACCACCTCTTCATCTGTTTATTCTCCATCAGCACCATCCACTCCACCCTCTACTTAGAATCCTTGCCTCACGTTTTCCATTTGCTCCCAAAACCCTAATTTTTGTGCAACATTGCTTCAGTCTTCCTTGAACAAATCCCACCATCCTTGCCACTCCTCAGCTCCATTCCCCAAGTCCTGGACCTCTTCAGACCCCTATCCTACCTCCATATCCATTCCTGCATCTTCCCTCACTCATCCATCCTCCAAACTCCCATTTCTAAACATCCTGTAGAAATTTCTGAACATCCCGTAGAAATATCTGAACATCTTGTAGAACCCTTGCAGACTTCCTATAGAAGCTCACGAATGAGGTTTCTTGATAGCCAAA
>APFE030896650.1:145720-156235 GCA_000404065.3 Pinus taeda | reverse complement strand
CTCCGCACTTCCGCAGCTCCAGCGCTCGAGAGATCACCCTTCACAGATTCGCTTTCCACTTCACTTTCATATAGATCGAGCTTTTGAAACAATAACCCAATATTTCAGATCTTAAGATATTCAACCCAAAAGCATACACAAGCCAAATGATCTCCTTTGCTTTATATAGGCAAGCTCTTCCTAAAATCATGGACCAATACCACGGGCCAAAACCATAACAAACCAATACCATCAACTCAATACTAGGGATCAACACGTCTGTCGAGATGCCATGGTCCAAAAACCATAGGTTCAAATTCCAAGGACAACTACCATGGACCAAAGGTAAGTTTTGCCACATGAAATAAACTTTTCTCTGCATAAAATTCCGTGAACTTTTCTCCACATGAAATAAAATTTTATAAACTTTTCTCTGCATAAAATTCCGTGAACTTTTCTCCTGCGTACTTATTAATTCTCATCATATTGAGAGCCATGCCATGGGTGTTGCCGTCAAGTACAACATCTGTAACATATAATCATACTAGAAACATAATGCCAACATATCCAGGTTTTAGCATTGTAAACCATTAATAATTCTTCCTTTGTTTTTAGGGAGTTGTACTTGACATACTGGCGTCTGCCAGTATTATCCGCTCCCACCATTTCTGGCTTGACGTGGAACACATTCAAGAGGCTTTGCAAAATGTGTTGATCTGTTTGGAGATGGTGGTATTTTCTGTTATGCAACAATATGCATACCATGTTCACCCATACACCGGAGAAGTTCAGGAGTTGCTTAGAAAGGGAAGGAAGGCAGATTGACAAACTTGACCATAGAAATTATTTAAATATCCTAAAAGATATAAGCTCAATAGTGAAGAACAATTTTCAGTTTTTTTTTTTAGTTGGCATACATTGCCAATTTTGTCATGTTTTTTCAAATTTTTTAACACATCTGATAGAGATAATAGTTTTGAAGGTTGAAATATCGATCAATGAGTTATATTTATATGTATTGATAGTTCTGTAGTTGATATATTTCTATTGAATTTACATGTATTCTTTGTTGTTTTGTTTAATTTTTTTTCTATATATATTTATTCTGGTCTATCGAGTTATTAATTCATCATACCAAGTATTTTCAGACACTGTATTTGTCTTTTCATTTTGCGATGTTCTCTGAAAACTTCAGAAATATCTTGCAATCTAGGTGTGCATAGAAAACTTCTTATCAGCAATGGATATTGGGATGCCCATACCTACTTAGAAGGTGAGGGAGATGAAAAAACCTAGTAACATTTTGATGTTTATGATTATCACATTCGCCTATAGCTCTATGACACCATCTAAGTACACTGATGACACCATCTATGCTGGAGAAAAACTTATAATTCCTTGAGAGGGATATGGGAGCTTAGATTATATTTGAAAGTTTGTAGTACAAGTTGTCATGGAATGTGTATGCAGTAATTTGCACAACAGCCTCAAGTCCCCAGTCTTGTTTAGATATAAGAGATCGTCCAGTCTAGTTTGAGTTTTAGATTGTTTATGGTAGGTTATCTATCACAAATTTTAAGGAAATATGTGATAAGCCAGTTGGAAATGTATTTTCATATCCCTATTTTATTTTTCTTTGTTGAAAGTGCATCCATATTTCTTTGTGTTTCATGGTCAGGAACATGTATTGTTGTTTAAAAGAGGTAGGAACTTAGATTTTAATGATGTAGAGTTTTGAAATGTTCCTAACATTTTGAATTGACACTCCACCTCTCATCAAGGGATCATATTGTGGCAGTTGGTCCTCTAATGATGGATGGAATGTCCACTCAACTTGCTGGGAATGTTTCAAAAATCTGACACTGTTAAAATCCAATATTTCTGTAAAACTATGAACTGTGAAATCAACATACTCAAAGAATTCATTTTATTATAAGAACTTACTAGGCTTGTGTTAGGATTAAAATTTAACTCTCGGCTTCTTCCCTTTCTTGGCCTTTGATGAACCTTTTGATACATTATAGATGGATTGCTGGATTATTTGGATTCCTAGGAGGCCATATGGAAATTCATTTTTATTCATTTCTATGTCTAATGTTTACAGTAATTTTTAGCAAGTGTGCAGGATCAACTGAACACCTGACCCTTGTTTTGACCTGAATTTAGTTTTCCTTTTTTTCTTTGTGATCTGTAGGTCTCGAAGAACAAGTAAGAGTTTAGCAAATATGGATATAATGCAGATGGACCGGAGAACGTCGACACTGCTTGGGGCAGGATTCTGCACAATGTTGACGATGAATTTTACAGTTCAGCTGCTATCCCAACACTTGTTCTATTGGAAGAATGCCAAGGAGCAGAAGGCCATTATTATTATCATATTAATGGCTCCCATATATGCCATTGATGCATTTTTGGCTTAGTAGATATTGAAGGAAGCAAAATCTACTTCATGTTCTTGGATTCAATTAAAGAGTGTTATGAGGGCTTGGTAGGCTCTCTTATCCATAGCACCTCTTGCAAGCCTTGTGTATACACACACACACAGACCTTTGCCAGAACAGAATAGCTTTTACCCAAGGAAGTAGTTTTCTATCCTCCATTTTCTTGAATTTCTTTCTCGAATCTTTTGGACTTGGAGCCAGCAATGGCTTTCAGTGAGTTGAATGATGGGACGACTCTTTGCAACATGGTTGAATTTTATTTTAATTGAATTCACACTGATTTGCTCTTCAATTCATTAACGAAAAGGAGTATTTTAACTGGTTGTGTCAGGTGATTGCGAAATTCTTGGCGTTGATGTATAGCTATTTGAATACCTCCATGAGCCAGAAAATAGTCCCTGATGGGATCAAGGGTAGAGAGATTCACCATTCATTTCCCATGACACATTTTCAGGTACATTACATTTTGTTGCAATACATTTTTTTTTTTATACCCTATTATCACTCAGGTTGTCCCTAGGCTCCTATTAGGGATACGACTGAGGTAACCACAAACCAATCTTTTGATTGCAGGTTCTAGCCCACCTGCAATCGGAAAGGGCTCTCTCCTTTAGACCAACCTCAGTTGATCTAGATTCAACCTTAGTTGATGATTTTAGGCTAGCTTTCTGACTTCAAGGGAATGTTGACTATGATTGGAAGGAAGGTAGGATTCTCGAGTAAAGAGGCATAATAAGGTGTTGTAAGTTTTGAACCATTGGGCATGGAGTCACAGGTTGCAGCATGCGAGCGTTTTCTTGGTCACAAGGGGATACGGAGCGGGATAGCCACACAGGATACAATACTCAAGCTGCTGAAAGTACGAAATGAACATCAGGGATGAAAGGCAAAAGAGAATCATTTCATCATGCTGACAAAGGGGAGAAATGGATGAGTGGGATCCCAGAGCAGTTAAGAATTCCAAAGACATGCACCCATATACGAAAGAAACAGTGCAAACTAGAGCAGTTAAGAATTCTAGCTCATGACCGTTTCAGAAGAAAACATCGAAAAGTGCATAAATTGAACTTAAGGTGTACTTAAACAAATCTTAAGCTATTCTTTTTTTCTGCAACTTAGAATGGCGGAAAGATGATAAAAACATAAAATAAACAGGGAGGAAGAACACTTATTGGATCATGCAGAGACACAGGAATTCCATGATCATTCCTTGGCCAAGAGAAAACAGCAAGTTGTTTCGCAATCCATGCTTTCAACAATCATTGATTATGAAAAATATGACAGTTACAGTGCGAGTCTTTACTCAGAGAAAATTGCTGGAAAAGAAACTAACCAACAACTACTACTAGCAACCAACCAAACCTTTACAATATCGCTTCAGGTGGTATTTATAAACAAAATATCAAGAAGACATCATTACAAGTGACCGTGACAGGTCTGCTTAGAACTCTTCAAAATCTAAATGCTTGCTGGAAATAAATGCAAGTAAATCTTTTTGGTTGCGCTGGGGGCAGCTGAATCGGAAGAGGTGACGAGGTGGCCCTTGGGGACCAGATGCGTTGCTGCTGAAGTGAATGTGCTTTGGGGCTGCAGTTCGGCTTTGGTGCGAATTGAATGTGCAATTATTATGATTTGAGAGCTTCAAGTGATTTTTCTCTCCTCCTATGGATCTGCTGGAAGATATTCAATTTCTCTTGCTTTGGGCCGCTGCTCAAGATATTCTCTGATACACTTTCCCGCTACATTTATGATTTCCGTCGTCAACTGATACTCTTTGACACGCTTGAAGCCTGTTGATTTGATCTGATACACTTTGAACTCTGTCAATGATCTGCTGCTGTCTTTAAACCAGATCCTTTGGCACGATTGGGCGATTTCGGGCTTTTTTCGGTGCACAGTGGGCTCGGCAATCAGAAGATTCCCTGAAGATTCCTCGAAATGGCCTATTTCCCGTAGCGATGCACGAATAGCGCTTCATGCTCTTCGCACATCGAAAACTGCCTCTGTTTCTTGATCTGGAGCTCCGAAGTGCGACTTTTCTCCTTGCGTGAAGCTTTTTCGGCTTTTCTGACTACTGACGTAAGCACTGCGTCGGCTGTACGGTGGATGACGTCATCAGTGGGTCCCTGGTACAGCACGACGTGGTGGGGTACTGGTGGACTGTGGTGAAGAGACTCCGATGCGATATAGCAATATCGCGTCGGCGAGGAAAGAGGGGGATCATTGGGTTGGGCGTGTGGTGCTTTCGATTGCCGATATGCGATATCGCGATATCGCATCGGGGGAGACGGAGGGGTGAACAGATTGGACACTCGGCGCTTGCGATTGCCGAACGCCGATTTCGCGATATCGCATCGGTGGGGAACGGATGGGCAGTGTTTTATATGAAAGTGAGATGGCGAGGTTGCGATGCAAAAACGGCTTTGAAGGGGGAAAAAGGTAAGTAAGTGTGTATGAAGGGCCTTTGAAGATTCGGAAGTGGTCTGACTACTTCGGGGGAGTTTTATACTTAGGAAGGATTCCATAGTATGCGATAGGTGGTTTCGGAGGTTGGGTTCTTGCTTAGTTTCTGATAAACTGAGCAATTCCCGGGACTTGCTATGGTTATTTTTCAACCAGGGGGAGGGGATATTACAAAGGGGGATTTACTTAATATTAATACGGGGACGGGAACCATAGGGAGCTACATAATAATGTTAGTGGTTAGTGTGGAGGTGGTAAGAAAGCACCAAGTTTGGGGGAAACTTACGCTGTTGCGGGGGGTAGGACCATATTTCGGGAGAAGATATGGAACAACTTTGAGTAAAGCAGATCTTCACTCAACCAGAGTGATGAAGATGATGAACTAAAGAGGTGTCAAGCAGATCTTGACCTCTTTTTTTGGGGATGTTAGTTAATGATTGGGGGAAAGCAGAGAAGGGGAGTTAGTTATACCTCATTCGAGCCTTTTGCTTACAAATCTCTGTTGATTATGTTCTGCATGATCGGATACCTGCAAACTTGGAACTTGTCAGCAATTCAACAGCCTCAGAACTACCTACCCAGCCTACTTCCTAGCATTTTTTCTCCTTTTGCTTGGGGGTGCACTTAGACTTGCAAACCCATCATACATTTTTATTTTGATGTTTCCTATCTACATACTACCCTTATTTCTTCCAGAGCCCAGATTAAACTGTTGGACTCTCCTGTTTCTCTACCTATCTAAGAGTCTGCCAAGATTAAACTGTTTGGACAGATTTACAATCTCTATATTCTAAAACATGAAATTTAAACCTAGGGAGACCAAGATTAAACTGTTTGGACCTCCCTTTAAAAGTAGCGATACGAGGAAAACTTTTACAAAATTTGAAGGCAATTGAATGAATCTTGAAGTAGCCTTCTTCATTTGGAGACTGTTTGAGCAAATATGGAGCATTGCAGCAAGCAAAGTTCGACATATTGGGCTGTGAAATGCCAATCATGAAAAATGAATACCTGCTGCAGCAGGAGCTAATAGTGGCTCCACTCAGGGATGGCTTCTCCTTGCGGGAAGTCAAGAACAGCAGGCCAGAACGCCTTGATTTTAAGTTTCTTGTTGTCCTCTGCAAAACTGGGAAGCATCGCCTGCTTTCTTCCGCGTGTTCCCGGTACTATAAACTCTAAAAGGTCAAAAAGTATGTACAAATCAATCATCACCTGCTCTTTTAAGCAGGGGGATCATTGTAGTGCTTCAAAATTCGGCCGTTGATCAGGCCTTCTTCCGCTGTGCTGTTATCAAGCGATTTGAGAAAGTAGGTGTTATTGCCTTACACCGCGCTGATAGTGTACGGACCTTTCCACAGAAAATCAAATTTAGCGTGTTTGCCCTTGTCTTCCCTCCTTGCATCCCATCTTAGGACTTTGCTGCCTACCCAGAAATCTTCTGCTTTGGTTCTCTTGTCGAACATTTTCTTGAGTTTTTCCTGTAGACTTTGAGCTCTATTGAAAACTTCTTCTCTAGTTTGCTGAAGATGAATGGTCTGATTAATCCTTCTCTGCATGTCATTCGGTTCAGCCTGGATTTCTTGTAACAGTTTGATAGTTGGTATGCCCAGAGATGAAGGGAATCTAGCTTCCATGCCATACACAAGTTCATAGGGGCTCATCCCGATGGATTTTTTAGTGGTCATTCGATCTGCCCATAGGGCGCTGATGAGCTTCTTGTGCCAGTTCTTTTTGTTCTCTTCTAGCATCTTCTTTATGATATTGATGAGGCTCTTATTGGAGGACTCAGCCAGGCCATTGCCTTGGGGGTAATAAGTTGTGGAGTGCCCTAAGGTAATGTGGTACTTGTGGCAAAAGTTAATGATTTTATTGGATTTGAAGGCAGCTGCGTTGTCGGTAATGATCTTCTCTGGGCAGCCAAATCTGGACAGGATATTATTTTCAAGAAACTGGATGATGGTGGAGTCATTGGCTTGCCTACAGGGGATGGCTTCAATCCATTTGGTGAAATAGTCGGTGGCTGTTAGAATCTATTTGTGTTGGCCTGAGGAGGAGGGGTGAATTTCTCCGATGAAGTCAAGACCCCATTGTTGAAAAGGTCTTTCGGTTGAGATGGGCTTTAGGGGCAGGGGCAACAATTTTCTTTTGCCTTCAAAGATTTGGCATTTATGGCAAGAGGCAGTAAATGCTTTCACATCTGTGAACAAAGAGGGCCAGTAATAACCGGCCTGCAAAATCTTGTCCGCCGTGGATTTCCAGTATAAGTGGCCTCTGTAATCACCTGCAGGAAATTCTCTCATGACGATGTTAGTTTCATCCTCAGTTAAACATTTGAGCAAAATGCTTTCATAATTATTCCAAAATAAAGCACCATCTATGACACAGAAGTTTGACGATTTCATTCTTAAAAATCTTTTTTTAGTTCTGGACAATCCTGTGGGAGCGCACAGGTTCAACAAGACAAAACAAATATTAGAATACCATGGGGATTGTGTGAAGGTATCACTGATCTGTGGAGTTGCCAACTCCTCTTCATCGTCCAGCTGATTAATGTCAAGTGCTTGGAAATTTGTTTCGGCCATCAGCTTAGCTAGCCCTTGTCCTTTTATGAGCTTGGTGGGCTTTATCTCAATGTCGTACTCAAGGATGCTAGCAATCCATTTGCCTCTCCTGCCTTCCAATCCTTCTTGAGTTAATATGTCCTTTACAACCACGTTAGGGACATATGCGATCACATGAGAGTAGAGGATATAAATTCTAAAGTCTTTAATAGCTTTGACCAGGGCGTAAGCTTGCTTTTCCATGATTTGAAATTTTAGGGGTGCATCTATGAGAGCTCGGCTGAAGAAAGCTATTGGTTTCTCATTTCCCTGATCATGTTTCTACAGAAGGACTGCTGCTATGGTATGTTCTGATGCGAAAGAAAAAATGATAAAGTCTCGGTCAAATTGAGGACTGGTTAGGACCGGTGTTTGAGTCAAGGCCGCTTTTATACTCTCAAAAGCCTGCTTGGCCTCAAGGGACCATCTCACCTTGGCGTCCTTTTTTAGCATGTTACTCAATAACCTCATTGACTCAGCTAGATTGGGGATAAATCTTCTTAGGAAGTTGATTTTCCCAAGGAATCCTTGTAGCTCCTTCGTGTTTCTTGGGTAAGGGATTTGGAGGATAGCCTGAATTCTTTCTGGGTCGATTCTGATCCCATCTTTTGATATTATGTGCCCTAATAACCCGCCTTCCTCCAGGGCGAACAGGGACTTCTTCGGGTTCAAGGAAATACCGAATTTCCTACATGTGATAAAAATTTCCTTAAGTGCTTTAGGAAAGGTGCCACCGGCATTTTTTAGCCCAAAAGGCATTTTAACGTATTTGAACGTTCCCCAGGGTGTAGTGAAAGTTGTTTTGTCCTGATCATCTGGGTGAACTAGAATTTGGTTAAATCCCGAGAATCCGTCAAGTAAAGAGATCCTAGAAGAACCCACCACTCTTTGCAAGATGTGATCCATTTTAGGCAACGGGTAGTGGTCTTTTAGGGAGACTTGGTTTAAGTTTCTCAAGTCTACGCACAGTCTTATCTCTCCTGTTTTCTTCCTGGTAGGGACTAAGTTGGATACCCATTCCAAGAATCTGATAGGCGCAATGATCCCTGCATCAAACATTCTTTTTATTTCTTTTTCAATCATAGGGAGAAGCATGGGGTTGATTCTCCTGAGTTTTTGTTTGAACGGTTTCTGGTTCGGTTTCAGGGGAATGGTATGTTGGATAACTGAAGTGTCATAGGACTTCAAGTCCTCATAACTCTAGGCAAACACGTCTTGGAATTCTTTGAACAAATCCACATATTTGGGATTTTGGTCAGGGGGCAAGTTTTTAGAGAGTTTGATCATCTTGGGATGTTCTGCTGTTCCTATGTTGTATTCTTCTATGGCAGCATCCAAAGGTTCCATTTTTGGTTTTCTAGCTACATCGTTGCTATCGAACATGTCTTCCAATGGGGTCAGGCCAGCAGGCAAAATATTTCCTTTTAGGTCCATAAATTCTTCTTCTGCTTCCGCTGCCTTAGGTGAGCAAGACTGTTTCAGTTGCCTTATGTTTGTGCTGTCAAAAATAGTCGGGTTGAGTATCTGTTCAACCATGGGGGTTGTTAGGGTCATGTGATCTAGTTGCTATGTTTCTGGTGTAGCGTCCATGTCAATGTTGGTGCTAGAGAATTCCCCTTCCAGAGTTAAAAAATTGTTAATCTAGACATCATCTTTGAATACCTGCCAATTCTCGACATTGTTAGGAATTGACGGTCTATGTTTTACTTATGCAGTGAAGTGGTGACTTGGTCCAAAGGGGAACCTACAGGTGCTGGCAAAGGTAGCTAAGTTATGAGCATGAATGTTATTTTCTCGTGCGATTTTGGTCAGCTCAAAATCACTGAAGGTTCTAAGCAATTCGCTGGCCGTGGCTCTGTAAGCTCTCATTCTACTGTCATTGGCGACGAAATTGCCCTTTATCTGTTGTATAATGAGGTCTGAATCACCTAGGATGGAGATTGTGGTGGCTCCCAAGGTTTTGAGCAGCTTGAGACCTAAGAGGAGGGCTTCGTACTCTGCCATGTTGTTTGTACATTCAAAATTGAGTCTATAAGCATGGCCTTGTGCATGATTTTCGTGTGTTTTGTAAATCCACACTCCAGCCCCTGCTCCTAACTTGTTAACTGCACCATCAAACTCTAAATACCATGAGATGTCTGGTCCAAGGCGAGTTTCAGGGGCTTGAGGGACCTGCAGCGCAGATGAACTGATGACTTCTGTTTCGGGATTTTCTTCCAATCCTGTGCTGGTCGTCTGGGCTGTAGAAATAATTTCAAGCGAATTGTCGGCTGGCCTCTCACTAGCATTGGTTTCTTGTTCTAGGGCTAGCAGTTCATCATGATTTGGAAGACTTGTATTATCATTAAACAAAATAAAAGAATCCATATCAGAATGGATCGAGTATATTGGAAAATTTTGGGGTTTTTCCTCACTACTCACCACATATTTCATCAGCGTTTCCCTATAAAGTCTCTTTGGTTGCCCAAAGATGGATATAGTGGCGTAAGAGAGGTCGAGTTGAAGGGATCCTTGCAGTTTTGCTCCCCATGATCGAGATAGCAGCATGCCATACTTTGTGGGTATGTCAGCTACTACTATGTCCATTAAGATCGTTTTGTTCGGGAATTGGACTAGGGATACACAAAGATCTTTGATTAAGCCTAGGCATTTGACTTGACTTGAATCGAATGAATACAGATCCTTATAGGGTCGGGTGACATCGAGGTTTAACTTTTCCATTACGTCTTTGGGCATGAGGTTGTGTGAGGCGCCTAAATCAAACATAACATTGTGCAATATCTTGTCGTGTATGTGCAGGCTGATATAGAAAGGTGGAACAGGTCCAAATGCTATTTTTCCGTCAACCACTGGCCCGAACAGTAATTTAGGGGTGTCATCTAGAATATTTACATCATCCCTAATTTCAGGCAATTGGAGCGATTTTTGAATTTGTTGTCTATACACAGTGTGCTTAGCCAGTTCTGAGAGGGGGATGGAGATTTTGAGCTTCCCGATTTCGGCTTCTAGGCTGAATGGCTTTTCTGCTGGGT
>APFE030896650.1:109467-126626 GCA_000404065.3 Pinus taeda | reverse complement strand
TAAATTATGCAAGATGATGATGAGTAAGTGCATTATTTTTCATTACAAGGATGAATACGCTCAACCAAGAGTTACATGTTTCTCCATGAGACATTCTTAGGAACTCTCAGTCATATGGGAAAATCCCCTCAACAAGAGTGGCATGTCTCTCCACAAGACATTCTCTCTATAGGAACTCTCACTCATATGGTTCTTCCTTTAACATGAAAAGCTAATAAAATCTCACATGATGTGGCATACAAGTATCCCTCAACATAATAGTAATCAGGGACCTCAACAACAAAAACATCATCTCAGCAAATCAAAGGAAAAGCATGACATAACTACATCATATACCTCCACTTTCGGGGATGGCCGAAAAAAGAAAGGCTCAGCTACTAAAATGGAAATCATCAATGAATTCGTGGCATGAAATCATGTCAAACAACTATAAACTTTTCCCCTTTCTGACATTGTCGAATTCTGGACCCTCGAGAATCTTGAAGATTCCCCCAAGGATTACTTCCTAAAGATGGTTGAAACATTTGCTACTCGAATGAAGATTATGAGCACACCATTATGCTCTATGTGAAATTATGTGTAAAATGACTATAAAGTTGGCATCATTCTGCGTCGGTCAAAAATCATCCTCCAAGGGAATGTTTTAGATTCTAAAAGATTCTCTGCTGCTAGACACCTAAATTTCTACTGCGTAGATGGGCAAACAGAATACACTGTTACACTCCTAGTAAGAAAAAATGCAAAAATGACTATCAACTTGTAAAAATATGACACTGGCACTTCTGGCCCTCAAGAGAATCTTTTTGGCATCTCAAGATACCCTCCCTCAGGGTTTCGTTGCATCTAGGCACTCAGGGTTTGTCTGTCCTCTATTGCTCCTCCGTTGCCATGTTTCGAATGGAAATGAAGGGTTTAAGTATTTGTGCATGGGTAGATATAACAATAGAGGGCCTATGGGCCATTGGTGGATGCCCAAGTTAGGTTGGGTGCCACCTAGGTTCCAACCACGGGGCCACCCAAAATATACGATGGTTACATTTTATATGACACAATTTTGGGCAGTTAAAGTGGAGTGGTGTTCAAATAACATGGCTAGTGCTTCGTAGTTGACATTAATGATAGATATATTATATATATATATATTAAATAACGTATATATATAATATATATATATATATAATATATAGTAACTTCAGCTGTTTGTTGCATATGCGGTTAACATATATGTTTTTAGGTTGTTTGTTGTTTGTGTTATGTGGAACGTTATAATGTGGGGCTTCCGGTGGACTGACTGGTGACCGGAAGGGCAGGTTCAGCTTCTACTAGCCCTAATCATTACAACATATATATATATATGCATCCTTTGGTGGTTGGTGAGGTTTGCAACCCTATCACAACCATTTAATCGCTGGTGAGGTTTGCAACCTTGTCACTACCATTTCATATATATATATATATATGCCCCAGGGTTGGCAGGGTTTGGCCACCTGCCAACCCACCTTTTATTTTTTTTAAATTTTCATATATATTAAGACCCATTAGTCAAAAACCACAAACCAGAAAATAAGGGTTATTAGAAAAATTAAGTAGGCAACAAATTCACCCATTATGGTGGTCGGATTTTGTGTGTTAGGATTCTAAAAATTTATTCCCTCATTAAGACTGCCACTTGGCCAAGTTTGACCCAAACTTTTACCACGAATATCTTGAGCATACGAACTCAGATTTGAGTGGTGTTTGCACTATTGGAATCAAGGCGACGAGCACTACGATTTGGTCCTAGTTTCACTTCAATACGAGGACTTTTATTTTTAAGATTTTTTGAAGCCATTTTTGAATCTAAGTGTGTATGGAGCCACTTGGATCATTCCTCCCCACTGAGGAGCTTTTGGTTCTTGAAACGCATGAATATGATCTAGAACTTTTGTGTTACATTGTCTGCACCATAAGTGTCTTGATAGGTCACCCTTCCTTCTCCTTCACCCTTGTCCTTCAGAGCCATAAGTGATGAACCAACACCTGCATCCTCTGCAAACCTATATTACAAACATTGAAAATTACATGCTCGATTATATGACCAATAATTACGCAATCATCCCCATACTTTCCAAGAGTTTATAAGTCACACTCTTTGGTCATGTTTACATCATAATATAATTCAACCCCCAGCTATCAATAAAATCCCAAAACATCATCATTGCTTTAATAAGTGATGAAAACACATCATCACTTTTACAATTTAAATTGCAACACATGATTTACCAAATGTGGCCATGACAAGCTACCCTATCTAGAAAAACCATCTCTCACTCATGAAAGTGAATGGGTCATCATCTCCCTATGGCGGATTTTCTTGTTGAATAACCTTTCCAACTGGTTCATGCATGGGTGTTTTTTCCTAAGGACGCTGCTCTTGATGGAGCCTCCAACACGTGGCTCTTTGATGTCCACCTCTATTGAAATGACTGCAAAAAGTATTCTTCCTTCAGACCTGCTTTACCTTCTTCTTTTCCAAATGTGGAGAAGGCCTTTCATGCCTCATCCTCTTTCTTGATGCCATTCTCTTCCAACACTCAACAACCACATGGTTATGTAAACAAAAAAAACTTCATGTTTGTCTACGCCATGATTTATGTTCATCATTAACATGCTTGTAATCAAAATGAAATTTAGAATACTGATATTGTTTATACCTCTTTTACTGTCGTTGGTGTGATTTTGGTGATGGGAGCTTGCCTTAGCTCTCTCTCTGTAATGTGCACTGTCATTGGAGGATCATGATGAGTTCCAATCATCCTCTTTCTTTGATGGATTTGACAATGTCTTGGAATCTTATGATGCCTTTGAACAATCTCCTTTAGTGTATCTTGGAGCTCGAAATCGAGGTCTTCATACCACCTCTAATGGCTGAGTCATTCATTGGCCATTAACACCAAGTCCTCCACCTTTATATCCCATCTTGGTAAGGAGTCTCATGTCAATTCCTGAAATGGGTACCTCCACATTTCCAACAGAAATAATGTCATGTGAAAATGAAACTGACAAATGATCAACATTTTTTACCTCAATTGTTGATTTTGAAACATATGATGATGGCTTTTCTAATCCTTCATTGTGCTTAAAATCCTCCAAGGCCTCTTCCATGGCTCGTAACTGAAGCTGCACTCTCTCCTTATTCTCATTGTCTTCTCATAGAAGTCTCCTCAATTCAACATTCTCTGCTTGAAGGCTCTGACTAATATCTTCATCTGAATGATGAGAAGATGATGAAGAAGATGAATGTTCACTCAAGGGGGTAGATGGTGCATCATTCTCTGGCCTTTCTTTTTTCTATTCCTTTTTTACCATCTTCTCTTCATAATATGCATACATTATGTCCACCATGCATGCCATCCCGAGGAGATACTCATAGAGATCTCTATTGTTATCCATTTCCCTTCTTGTTGCATTCTCAATCATTCACACTCGCAATTCACATCAGTGAGAAGACCACTCTGATACCAAACTTGATCTGTATCTCTTCAGCTACCATAATTAACCAAGACCTTTTACTTATGTGATGTTAGCATACTTTCACATCAAAAAGCATGATATGCCACATGTGCATACTGTGAAGAAGATGAAACATAATGACAACCACCAAATCAAGAATAAACACACATTGATAATAGAGTTCACCCAGTGTCGGTTACGTCTCCGGGCCCTGTGTCAAGTGTGGGGAGGCTGCTTCATTAAATGTTGCAATATGATGATGAGTACATAGTACACTCTTTGCCATTACAAGGATGAATACCCTCAACCAGAGTGGCATGTCTCTCCATGAGACGTTCTCAAAAACTCTCACTCATATGGAAAAATTCCGTCAACAAGAGTGGCATGTATATCCATGAGATGTTCTCCCTATATGAACTCCCACTCATATGGGTCTCCCTTCAACATGACAAGCTAATAAAATCTCATATGATGTGGCATACAAGTATCCCTCAACATAATAGTACTCAGGGATCTCAACAACAAAAACATCATCTCACCAAATCAGAAGAAAAGCATCACATAATTGCATCATATGCCTCCACTTTCAGGGATGGCCAAAAAATGAAAAGCTCAGTGACTGAAACGGGCATCATTGTTGAATTCATGGCGCGCAATCATGTCAAATGACTATAAAATTTGCCCCATTTTGACACCGTCAAATTTTGGACCCTTGGGTATCTTCAAGATTCCCCCAAGAATTCCTTCCTTAAAAAGGTCGAAAAATCCACTGCTCGGATGAAGATTTTGAGAAAACCATTGCGCTCCTTGCGAAATTCTATGAAAAATGACTATAAAATTAGCATCATTCCACCTTGGTAAAAAATCAGCCTCCAAGGGAATCTTTTAGATTCGACAAGATTCTCCAAAGATTCCTTGTTGCTGGACACCTGAATTCAGGAGTCACCAAAATCAAGCCAAAACCAAAAGCAAAAGGAAAATAATTCCAAATTGAAGTGAAAAAAAATCGGCAAACTCCAAAAATATAAAAATGAAGAAAGCAAAAGCTAAAAGAAAAATCCCAAATTTAAAGAAAAAACCAACTCCAACAAGATTAACTATAAAATGTCTCAACAAAGGAATAAAAGGAGAAAATCATTGTTATGCAACCAGCTCACATAATATAAGAAAATATAGATCAATGACTTCAAAATAAGCCTCTTCGAGCAGGCAACCTCCTTTACGTTACACAAATGAACAATTCTTGGATGATTCAAAATGACAAAACCTCCTTTCTATATATAGGAGTCTAAGGGGTCACAATATAATCAAAGCCGACATAAAAAATAATAATATAAGGGCACAACAATAACAATAGTGGGCTTCTATGGGGCACAATAATAATAATGTGGGGAAAACTGGGTCACAACAACAATAATAAGGGGCTACAATGACAATAGTAATGGAGTAATAACTAGTATTATAGGGACCTAACATGCCCCTCTCCTTCAAAAAAGTGTTGTCCTCAATGCTTGAGTAGTTTTGGATGCTTCTGTATAAAATTCTCATCCTCCCATGTGGAATCTTCAGCAGGTAAGTTCTTCCACTTAATGAGATACTGTGAAATTGATCGATTTCATAGTTATTGAATTCTTGTTTCTGTGACTGCTTCAGGTTCCAATATGATTTTTCCTTTCTTGTCAAGTTCTGGAAATATTTTTTGAACTGGAAGCTTGTCACCTATGACTTTCTTTAAGCATGAAACATGGACAACTGGGTGCACTCTGGAAGATGCAGGAAGCTCCAATTTTCATGCCATAGTACCAATCTTTTGCAACACCTTGTATGCACCATAATACTTTGGTGATAATTTATTATCCTTCTTATCTTGCTTGAGGGACATTTTTTTGTATGGTTGTAGTCGCAGAAATATCCAGTCACCTACATCAAAACTTATTTTGCTACGATGTTGATATCCTTGTTGTTTCATTCTATTCTGCGCCAAAGTGAGGTTATCCTTTAAGAGTTGGAGAACCTGTTGTTGATGCTCGATGTGATCTCCCACTACTTGAACCTTAGAATTTTCTCTTAAAGATCTTGTGATGGACAATGGATGATATCCATAAAGTGCCATAAATGGGGTCATTTTTGTTGTAGTATGGAAGGAAGTGTTATACCACCTTCCAACTAGAGGTGACCACTTGACCCATTGTGTTTGTTTATTAGATACAAAGAAACGAAGATATCCTTCCAAACATTTGTTCACTGTCTTAGTTTTCCCATCAGATTGAGGATGATAAGATGAACTATGAGCTAACTGAGCACCCAGACAAGAAAATAATTCAACCCAAAATTTCTAGTGAAAATGGGATCTCTGTCACTTAAATAATATTTGGCTTTCCATGTAGCTTTTGAATTGTTTCGATAAATGCAGTAGCAATTGTAAGGGCTTTAAATGGATGAGAAAATGCATAAAAGTGTGCATACTTGGTAAGTCTATCAACTACGACCATGATGACACTCTTTCCTTCGGAATTGGGTAAACCTGTGATAAAATCCATTGAAACCTCCTCCCAACATTGACTTGGAATGGATAAAGGTTGTAATAGACCTAGGGTCTTAACTGTTTCAACTTTATTTTGTTGGAAAACCAAACATTCCACCATAAACCTTTGAATATCAGATTTAAGGCCATCACAAAAAAATTCTTTCTTAACCCTATGTTAAGTTTTTAAAAATCCCGAGTGCCCTCCTAAGGGAGAGGTGTGCAATTCCAAAAGAATATTTTGTTTGAGTTGGGAATTCTTACAGAGGTAGAAATGATCTTTGTACCATAACAAATCATATTTCCAGCTAAATGTATTAGATGTACTGGGATCTTGCTGCAATTTTTGAATGAATGCCCACACTTCTTTGTCATTCTTCCATTCATCCCTAGTTTCATTTTATCCAATCTGGTTGGATGATAGAGATGGCACAAAGAAATGCTTTCACATCCCCATCCTTTCTTGAGAGTGCATCTGCAACAAAATTTTTCTTCCCTTTTTTGTAGATGATTTCAAAGTCATAACCTAACATCTTTGTGACCCATTTTTATTGATCTTCCGAAGATAATCTTGGTTCTAAAAATTATTGAAGACTATCATGATCTGTTTTTACCTTGAAGTGTTTTTCCATTAGGTAATGTCGCCATTTCGTAAGTGCATATAGTATTGCCAACATTTCCTTCTCATAAATAGCTTTGTGTAAATACTTTCCTTTGATTGGACGACTTTCAAAAGAAATGGATCTTCCTTCTTGCATTAAAACAATGCCAATTCCATATCCTGAGGCATCACATTCCACAATAAATGCTTTTGTGAAGTCTGGCGTAGCTAAGACCAATGCTCAACACATTGCCTCTTTAAGATATTCAAAGGCCTTTGTTGCTTCTGGAGTCCAAGAAAATGCATCTTTCTTCAGTAATGTTGTTAGGAG
The DNA here is from genome assembly GCA_000404065.3 of Pinus taeda. Lineage (NCBI taxonomy): Eukaryota > Viridiplantae > Streptophyta > Pinopsida > Pinales > Pinaceae > Pinus > Pinus taeda. Next base: position 119,678 of record APFE030896650.1, on the reverse strand, counting down.
TGCTTCTATGTTCCCATAATTCTTAACAAAATTGCGATAATACCCTGTCAACCTGAGAAATCCTCACAGATGCTTTATAGATGTGGGGATTTTCCATTCCTTAATGGCTTTAATTTTGCTAGGGTCTACCTTAACACCTTCATGAGATACAATATGACCCATATATTCCACCTCCTATACTCCAAAGAAACATTTGGAGGTTTTTTCATATAATTGTTTCTCCTCAAATAATTTGAGCACCCTGTCAAGATGTTGAATATGATCCTTCCAAGACTTGTTGTAGATTAGTATATCATCAAAAAATACCAACACAAATTTTCTAAGGGTGGGTTTGAAAATGGAATTCATCAAACCTTGAAATGTAGAAGGTGCATTGGTAAGGCCAAAAGGCATGACCAAAAATTCGTAATGACCCTCATGAGTTCTAAATGTTGTTTTTAGAATGTCTTATGTCTTCATTCTAATTTGATGATATCTTGAATGAAGATCCAACTTGGTGAAGTAAATTTCTCCATCTAATTCATCCAATAATTTATCAATGGCAGGAATGGGAAATTTATCTTTAATAGTGGGCTTGTTGAGCTCCCTATTATCCAGACACATGCACCATGATCCATCCTTCTTGTGCACCAATACTACTGGAGCAGAGAAAGAACTTTGACTAGGATGATTTTTACCAACCTCTAGCATTTATGCAACCATACATTCAATTTCACTCTTTTGGGCATAGGGATATCTGTAAGGCCTAATGCTTGGAGGAACACTTCCTGGAATCAAATGAATAGCATGATCATGATCACAAATAGGTGGGAGGAATTTGGGAGTCTCAAACACCTTGGAATGATAGTCCAAGGCTTTTTGGGGATCTGGAGAAATAGATGATTTGAATGTGGGAACTTCTAGTGAACATAATTGTGTAATTACACCTCTTTTTTCTTTCTTTAGAAGCTTTGTCATGCCATTATAGGTGATTATCTTTCCCAGTTTTCCCGCGATACCCCTTAATTCAACTTCCTTTCCTTCCCAACAAAATTTCATGAAAATTTCTTGAAAATTAAAAGCTATCGTACCCAAAGATTATAGCCATTGGACTCCTAGTATAACATCAACACCACCCATTGGAATAGAAAGCATAGGACTATTCAATACATATTCTCCCATTGATAGCTTGATATTATGGCACTTTCCAGAGCAATTTATGGTTCCTCTATTTGCCACCATCACTTGGCGCATTGGTGTTGGATATAGAAAGCAATTCAATTCCTTAGCTATCTTACAATGAATAAAATAATGGGTACTACTTGAATCAATTAACACTATTATATTTTTCTTCTTGATATGTCCTTCTATGTTGAGAGTTTGAGGAGTAGTAATTCCTACCAATGCATTACAAGATATGGTTGGATTCATTTCTTCTTCTCTAGGATGATTCCTAATGTATATCCTCTTATTTTGACATTTCTTGTTCCTTTTATTCCTCCTCTTCACAATCTATGTAAAATAATTTCTTCTCAGCACACTTATGATCTTTAGTGTATTTTCTATCATAACTGTAACAAATCCCCTTTGCTCTTTTTTCTTGCAATTTTTGTGGTGTCAACCTTGTAGGTTGTGGAAGGCTAGGGGCAACAACACTTCCATATTTATAGTTGTGAGTGGTAGGCTTCCTTGTTGCCATAATTTTGCTTTCAATTTTTCTTGCCAACCTAAATGCCTTCTCCAATGAATTGGGTTCCCAAAGGTGAACCTCATGTTGGATGTTATCCTTTAAAGTCCCTATGAACACATCAGTCCTATGTTCCTCTGGAATAACATTTACCCTTATATTCAATTTTTGGAAGTCCTTAATGTGCTCCACCATTGAACCCTTTTGTTTGAAGATTTATCCATTGGATAAAGAAGGTGTTGCTCTTTGTATCCTTGTTATATGGAATTTATACCTATAGAGAAGTACATATTCCCTAAGTGGGTAGTTACACTTAGAACAATAGAAGTAAATATGTTTAACCTTTTCCTACAATAGACAGATAAGATAAAGGAACCTACTTATGATCCTTTGCTTCCTTTGATCTCCTTTGAATTGCTCCCGTCGCTCCCGCTCAACCTGAATTCGCTCAATTGGTACCTACCAACATAAACAAAAGATGATAACAATCAAAGCATATGATCTATATAATATAAACAAATAGAATCGACAACATTTGAACATGCATTAATCATATATATGGACAAACGTATGGGAAAAGGAACAAATAAATTTATTGATTGATAGAAGGAGAAGTTACACCCAATGTGGTTTGGTCTCGTGCCACTCATCCAGCTTAGTCCAAACCCTCATCACACCAATAACACATCAAATGCAGTAGCATAATATTACTTGACAATGATTTCAAGTCTCAACCAACAATATTTCTCTATAATATCCAAGTTCTAGCCTCTTGATCACTATGATGAGTGGTCAATTTATAGGGAAATGCTAGTGGTTTTGTCATAAAATGGGCATTGAATGGTTTTCCATAATTGGATAGTTAGTTTCCATGGAGAAAGGGATGAGAGGATAGAGGGTTAATTCATCCATAGCCTATCCAAAAACGAGCTCATAGGATGAGATAAGAGCTGGGCATCCTTCTAGAATGCTCTAGAATCAAGGAATATTCCCATAATCCTATGTCAATTTCGCTCATCCTCGCCCAACGCAGGTTAAAGTGAGCCTAAGTGCACTGCAATGTAGGTATGAATGGGCCTACCTGCTATGCAGAGCAGTTTCCCTTGACCAAGGCTGCGCTAGTGTCTCGAAGAGGCATTTCAACAGGGTTTCAAGCTAGGAAACTTTCATGGATGAAAGCATTCAATATGATGACTTGTCTAGGGCATGTAGCAACTGAATTAGGGTTTGATGAGCCCTATTTGTACTAATTTGATAGTTGGGAATGATGTGCCCAAATAGACCTATAACAACTTCCCCCTAAAGCATGACGTCAAAAATGATAATGTCGAGTGACATGCTTTATGATGTGATAGGAGGATCTAAAGCGGATGGTGACCTACATCATTTACAATACATAATAACATGATATATTTGAATTTTTCATGAATTGATGAGGGAAGGCATACCCATACTCAACATATAAACTTTTAATTACATGTACATAAATCAAATAGTCATCTACAATTATAAACCCATGATAGGATGACCATCTGTGTAAAGCCATTGTACATATGATTTAGTACTCTCCTGAAATCGCAACCAAAATGGATGGAACTAGATCCAAGGTCTTCTATATTGTCCAATAATTTGCTCAAATACGAGTCTAACCATGTGAAAATGTGATTTGAAGTCGAACATGGGAAGACACCATCTGATTAATAGCCAATGATGTGAGCTATCAACAAACGCGAAAGAAATCCCTGATAATGATAATGATTCTCAAGGTACCATAATACATTCTACATTGTGTGAATAGATGTTTTGATGTTGAACACCATACAAATTCTTTCGATCGAAGGCCTGTGATGTCAACCTGTTGCTGGAAGCGAGAAACCTACCATTAATGTATGCAAGCCTCAAGGTACTGGAAGGGTGTTTCTAAGTCAAATTCCTGTATAATATGCTAATGTCAACAAGAAGCGACTCATCGCAGGAGGGCCTTGATGTATCCCCCATCAATGACATGAAACACGTGTAATGATTTTGAAGACAGAATGTGATTGACGACACAATGTTCAGGAATGACGGTCATGAAAATGAATGTTTATGAGTATTGTAAAGGATGAAGTTTACTGAGTGAATTATCTTGAACATGTCGGTGGCACTGAATGAATTGGCAGCATTGACCCAAAACCAAAGTGATGGATGGTGTGATACACCATAGGTATGATAACCATCAAGCATATAACCCAACCCAAATAGTCACTGAGATGAAGTGAAAGTGTCATGTTCAAGAGCGATTTGCTACCATAAAGTGATTTATCCCTTTTCTGATTTTCCCTAGTCATTGCTGACCAGTAACTCTTTATTTTTTTAAACAAGCTTGAGGAGGATAACATATGCTTGTAGTATAATTCCACCCTTCGGGTGAATCCATCGCTATGTGATGTTGTAACGAGTCTAGTGAAGGTGAAACTCGGTCTTGTCATGATGGACAAGGTTGTCGCTATTTGATGTTTTAACAAGTTTAACGACAATGAGAACTCGGTCCTTTTCATGTTTAGAGAGTTTGAAAAGGGACAAAAAGAAAACTCCACAAGTTATTTTTCGTAAATTTGTCTCTTAAGTTCGAAAAAGCATAAAATAATACAAGAGAGAACATATTGACCATGTTCGATCAATGTATTCCTTTTTCATAAGTAATCTATCTAAGTCCGGAAAAGGGTTAAACTTATACTGAGTATATGTTGTTTCCAATCCGTTTATGAGCTGAAAAGGATAGTCAATCGACAAACTTTTCATATTTTGAGAGTCTGAAAAGAGTTTAAAGAGGACTCCACTTAGAAGAATGAGTGGTTTCTAAGATAGCAATTGGTTCCGATGATGTTGGAACTTATCAAAACATGTTGATTTACATGAAGAAGCTGGCTAATAAGACTACTTATTGCAACTATTCCTCAAAAAGGGTAAAACAACCAAGTGAAAGTGTATGATCAGCCAACCAAATAGTGACGATGGAAGGAGAAAAACCAAGGCTCGTCTGACGAAAAAGGCTGATAGAATGGAAAACATGAGGGTTAAAATGGAGATGGGTTCATTTTTACACAAGCTTGAACCATAGGGAACTATGCTTGGATTCAGTTTCATGTTTACACAAGCTTGAAAGGAAAAACTATGCTTGGATTGGTTTACATGTCTCCAGCAAGATGACTTGATTCTAGGTGCATGCCCCCCAAGCTTCATTACATTCACCTAAGTAGACTACTCGTGGCTATCAAGTGGATGGACTGAAGGTTCATTTACGAGATCAAGTGAAAGACTCGACTGGGATTTTACAAAATCTAATAAAAGACTCGAATTGGAACTTTGCTCCAGGGGACCTTGTTTTATTTTTTAATGAGCTTGACACAAGGCAAGGAACTCTGCTCAGATTCCTTGTTTCATTTTTTAACGAGCTTGACACAAGGCAAGGAACTATACTCTCGGACTTGTTTCATTTTTGAATGAGGTTTACATAGTAAAATAACTATTCTCATATTCCTTGTTTCATTTTTTAATGAGCTTGACACAAGACAAGGAACTATGCTCATGATTCCTTGATCACGACCCATAGGAGGTCATGACTTCCAAGAGGTTCTCATCAGATGGGAGAACAATGCTCTGGAAGGGATACGTAGCAAGAAATTCATTAGAGAGATCTGGTTCCAATGCCCCCAGTACATAATGCACAACATCACGAAATTGATCGTAAGTTGATGTAGGCATGGAACGGGTTGCCACATAATTGACCCGTGGTGGGGAAGATACCATTGGGAAAAAAGGACCATTTAGGGAAGTTGATTGACTGGAATCCATATTTGTACCGGGAAATGAAAGCTGGTCAACGGTGACAATTTTGCCTTCATGCGGGAAACACATCACTTGAAAGAGTGTTGAAACAATAACTCCCATGTCATAAACATAGTCGCACCCAAGAAGTAAATTGTAATCTAAAGGGCTTGGGACTACCATCACATTGAGATAAAAAAAAAATTCCTCCCAAAGTAATATGCAACTAAGGATCCCTAATGGTTGACTAATTCCTCTGTTAAAAGCCAACAGATTCTGGGTAACAAGCACAAGTAGCGACGAACCGAGTGCCTGCCAAGCAGTGGAGGAAAGGATACTCACATATGCACCTTCATTGATAATAGTGCCAGATACAATCATATTATAAACCTATACTATGATTTGGAAAGGCACATAAGAAGGAAGACAACATCCTCCCAGTTGATTCCAATCAAACGAAGTGACCAGACTACTTGGAGTGGGTATCGTAAGAACAAGAGAATTACCCCCTTGAGTTACGAGAATGGGAGGATTTTCCTCCTGTCTTGATGGAACAGGAGGGCTGCCACCAAGCTCATTGGAATCTGAAGAAATGAAAATAACCTGAGTGGTATCATACTCACTCTTTACAAGAAAGGTACGATTAACTGAAGGTGAAATTGGGTTAACTGTTTCCTCGATCTATGATTGGTCAGGTATAGACTCATGGGATTCACATTCAGAGAGAGTGTGTTTGACCAACGGTTGATTTGATTCAGTCACTTCGTCAACTAAGGGAGAGTCTCCTGTAACTAGATGGAAGTCACTACAGAGACGCAGGACGGTTATCAAACACTTTTTGGGCTTCATCCAGATAGGGACAAAAGTGAATGGGGTGATTCCCTTCACATAACTTTCAGGGAAACTTAACTTTACCCTTCTTTCCATGAACTTTACTACCACTAGTTGATGGTGTGTCACTAGCATGATCTCCAGAAGTTGATGACACAGGATGATGTGAACAAGAAGACCATTCTTCTAAGATCTGAGGAATACCAGAACAATTTCGAAGAAGATGGTATCCCGTACCAGGATATTAAAGTTTGTGAGGCTTGTCGGACGATTTCTCATCAGAATTTTCATTCAAAGTAATGGTTGCTTGGTTGCCCCCTACTGGATTTTCTTCTTCTTCTTCTTCTTCTTCGCTTTCTTCTTCTTCTTCTTATTCACCTGGTTACTAGTGTCAATACTTTCACCAGGAGAAAAGGAAGAAGGGGAGGAAGAAACAACCAACGAAGAAGGTAAATGGTCAATTTTAGGATCAATTGGAGGTTGATTTTGTGCAGTTGTAGGAATATTCAATTGCGGGGCCAAGGAGGTTGAGAACAACCATACTAGAAAATCGATGGTAAGTCTGGTAAGGGACAATGTAGCCATATAAGGAGCACTAATATTTCTGAAAGGAGGAAAAGGACTACGATTCCCATCAAAAGGAATTCCTTGATCAGTGGACTCCAGAGTTGTTTCCATATGTCTCAACCTAATATCAACTAAGGAGTGATGTGGAGGATGTTATCCACAGTAAGTTAATTTTATTTTAATCAAAATAACATAAAAAAACAAAAGAGGGATAATCTAGGCAAAAGGATTACCAAGTAACTATGAACTGCAATATACTGCCTCAGTAAACTAAGGACTTAACATATGTGCAGGCAATCTCCCCAAATGTTGTTTTCGGTGTATCACAGTATACAAGGCGACCGACTCAGTTACCTATGGATGGATAGAAACCTAATGTAGTCCTCCAATATATACCCAAAAGTACGTGGAGGCCCAATCTGTGTTAGCGCTATCTAATGTGAAACCGCACAGTGAGAGCATTCCTTTATACTTTTCGTACAATAACACCACCCTATATACCCGAAAGTATGTGGACGAGCTACGATAGACTTATGTATGTGGAATGAGGTATCACACTCAGAATGTATCGCAGACCATTAGCGACATCTACTATGTTTAACGACGCCAGAACATGTCTCTAGCCTAGACCTCTAAATGTTATGCATTAAGTTACAATGCTCCATTATGTTAATTGAGATAAATTTTAGTTGATCTTGTTTAAAAGTTTTCCTTTCAGGTTCACCGCGTGATGTTTCTGAAACTCCTAGAATGAAACTATGATGAGAAACATTATTTTCATTTGATTTAAACAATGAAACTCATAACTAAAAGGGATAGAGTAGTCAAAATCTTTAAACAAAGACCATGGAGCACATCTAATGCAACTTTCCCTATAACATTCCTACAAGCACACACAAACTTCTAAATGCATTATGCATGTTTTTCTTTTCATTCCTTTAATGTTTAGATAAACATAAACAGACTAAATGTACAAACGATCAATCAATGATTTTCACAAGAAATGAAGACTTTATGACAGTTTCTTTTTCAAAGAAATGAATACTTTACGACAATTCTTTTTCAGAAAAGACTAATCGATGTAAGCTAACTTTGACAATGAATTGATAATGATAAATAAATATCTTAAGAAACACTAAACAAACAAGGTCAAAGTAGGGTAGGAGAAGAAATGAAAATTTATTTCAAAGCCATAGAAAACATTGATCTTTCAGCAAACAACATTAGAAAAAAATTTGGAAAAAACCAAGAAAAAGATGGGTTTTTTGGCTTGCCAAGGATCAACACAACCTTGAGTGGGAGACAATGCATTGTAGAGCAATGTCTCTAAGATAAGGCTGCTCTACAACGCACTGTGTCAAGACCAACACTGCATTGATGCCAAAGAGCCAAATCAACAGACATTTAAGCACACTTTCTTGACCAAAAAAGCTTCAGGATGATTGAAAAGAGATCAATGAAGTGAAGTAAAGTCTACTAGGATGTAATATGATAAGGGTAAATGACTAGGAATGACGGTCGTTCCCCAGTGCAGTCACCAAATTTTTATATGGAATTTACACCTACGAATAAGTACATCTTCCCTAAGTGGGTAGTTACACCTAGAACAATAGAAGTAAAGATGTTTAACCTTTTCCTACAATAGAAAAATAAGATAAAGGAACCTACTTGTGATCCTTTGCTTCCTTTGATCTCCTTTGAATTACTTCCGTCACTCCCGCTCAAATTGAATTTTCTCAAAGGGTACTTGCCAACATAAACAGAAGATGGCAACAATCAAAACATATGATTTATCTACTATAAACAAATAGGATTGACAACATTTGAACATGCATTCATCATAGATATGGACAAAAGTATGGGAAAAGGAACAAACAACTTTATTGATTGATAGAAGGAGAAGTTACACCCAATGTGGTTCGATCCCGTGTCACTCATCAAACTTAGTCCAAACCCTCATCACAACAATTGCACATCAAATCCAACAACTTAACATTACTTGACAATGATTTCAAGTCTCAAACCAACATTATTTCTCTATAATATCCAAGTTCTAGCCTCCTGATCACTATGATGAGTGGTCAATTTATAGGGAAATGCGAGTGGTTTTGTCATAAATTGGGCATTGAATGGTTTTCCATATTTGGATAGTTAATTTCCATGGAGAAAGGGATGATAGGATATAGTGTTAATTGATCCATAGCCTATCCAAAAACAAGTTCATAGGATGAGATAAGAGTTGGGCATCCTTCTAGAATGCTCTAGAATAAAGGAATATTACCAGAATCCTATGTCAATTTCGCTCATCCTCGCCTAACATAGGTTAAAGTGGACCTAAGTGAACTGCAATGTAGGTATTAATGGGCCTACCTACTACGCAAAGAAGTTTCCCTTGACCAAGGCTACGCTGGTGTCCCAAAGAGGCATTTCAGCAGGGTTTCAAGCTAGGAAACTTTCATGGATGAAAACATTCAATATGATGACTTGTCTAGGGAATGTAGCAACTTAATTAGGGTTTGATGAGCCCTATTTGTACTTATTTGATCATCGAGAATGATGTGCCCAAATAGACCTGTAAGAATCCTCATAATGTGCTATAATTTCATCCATAAATAGTGACCAAGTGACAATTTGTTTACGAGAGCAAAGCCATCGATACCACACAAACTAATTGGGTTCCATATATAAAGTTGCAATGCGTACCTTTTGTGTGTTTTCACATTATGGAGATCAAAATATTGTTCCATCTATAGTATCCATGTTACAGGATCCTTGCCATCAAGCTTCCTCATATCAATATTTGGAACGTGGTGGCCCTTTATTCCAAAATTAGAGTCTCTGAAATCATGATTAACATTTCTTTTGTTCTCATCATGTATTTAATCTACTACCTTTTCACCATTAGGAAGCCTTTCTTATAGAAACTTTATTAAACCTTTCTTCAAACCCTCCACATCTTTCTTCAAATCTTAAATTTTGTCATCTTCGAATCATGATTAACATTTCTTTTGTTCTCATTATGAGTTTTCTCTACTACCTTTTCGCCATTAGGAAGTGTAGAAATTTTGAATAATATGACACTTATTCATAGAGATTATCCTAATTATACACTATTTGCGAAATGAATGCATAATACATAACCTCCTCTACGTTGATCATCAATTTGCAGAATTAAGAAACAATCACATGCGCACATTGAAGCATCAATCACACATATCAACACAGTATATCACGGGGAAAGCATAAAGCTGAAAACCCACAACTATCTATATATTATATTGATTGAGAACATGTAACAATACATAGTAAAATACTCCTCACAAGTACTCAGTACTAT
>APFE030896650.1:79939-107652 GCA_000404065.3 Pinus taeda | reverse complement strand
AGGAGCTTGCACAACACCAAGGCTCAAGTTGTAATGGTTCCTTTTTTGTTTCCTTAATACAAATAAGTCCATTCTTCTCAATGATTTGTTGTTAATGAATTATTTCATGTACTCCTTCGTCTATATGATGAATATTCTTTGTTTTATGAAATATTCAGGTGTTATGTAATCGTTTAACTGTTAGTGTATGCAGGTCTTAAAGTGAAGGAGGAGCTCATCTGGATCAGCAAGGCTGGACTGCTACAACAAGCGTTGGATTTGAGGTAGGATCGAACAACACTTGATTTCTCATAGAATAATGTATGTTTAGAGAAGGATTGCTCTTGTTTGTTTTGTTTGTCACTAGAGAGTCTTAGACTCCTAGGGAGGTTAGGTTTGTCCGCAAAAATAACTCTTTCCGCATGACACTCCACTGTGCAATCCTTGCTGAGAATAGGAATTATCCAAGCTCGTATTCCTTTCGAATGTATTGTGAAATCCTCATTGGCAATCTCCGTTAATGATTGTGCAAATCTCATGCACAGCTGATAGTCACAACTCACCTTTTCACCCACCTCTAACACTTTTCTCCACTGAACTGTCCATGCACTGAGCTAACTGATGTATTCTTTAGTTGATTTATGAGTTAATAATTAGTGAATTAATTAATAATTAATTCACACCACTCATCACTAGTGTATTTGTCAGTTAGACTAAACACAACTAGTTCAACTAAGTCAAACTGAACACAACTCCATCAACTCCTCAATCAACTCCACCAAACTCAATCACTTGAGTTCTAACTGAAGTCCATCATGCAATAGCTCAACTAACCCATAGGAAAAGCGTATTTCCTTTTGGCAATTGCATGTGCCACATTCGTAGCTCGAACTGAAGTGCTGCAAGAGGATAAGATAATGTTTATAGTCCAAATATTATTAAGAGCTAATAATATTCGACTATTCTATATTTAGACTTGTAGTCTAAAAATAGACTCCACCCATATGTCTAAAAATAGAGGCCCATCTATTTTTACCAACTTGACCAATCATCCATAAATAGCATCCTGCAACTCATAGACCATGATCCATATGTCTAAAAATAGACTTTGCGCCAAAATAGCCTGCGGGCACACTTAGTGAAGGTGACTTCTTTTCACTAAGCTCCATCATCTTGTTGCATTTTCAACACTCCCTCTCAACAAGATATGGATTATCTGCAACCCCTATCATGTAACTCTGGAATGTTCTGCATGCAACACATCTACCCGGTCCACTTGCTCCAACAACACTTGGAACAAAAACACTCCCAACTGACCCCTATGTTGGGCTAGGAACATACTCTGATGTTGAAGCTCTACCTGCTACTGAAAAGTGCTCCCTCTCTGACATCTGCGCTACTGCAACATCTCCATGCATCTCGCACTATTGCACACCTCTCTGTGCCACCTAGCACTGTGCAAATCACTTGTGCCTCTCGCATTGCTGCAGCCTGCTAGCTATGTGTTGTCCTGGGATTCCCTGCACTGTCGCTCTCTCTGCCACTCCATCCGCATCTGCCTCTACCCAATTAGTCAGTTCCTGCTACCCCACATTGGGGCTCCTGTAGCAAGGTTTCATCCAAGAGGTTGGGTACCTTAAGGATCGTGCCCCTCCTCCTTGGGACGATCACTCTATATCGCCCCACCTCCTACTTGGAGGTATGATTGCATGTGATCCCTCAACCCACCTGGCTCGAAGTTTCCCCCTACTGGAGGTCTCTGCATGAGTAGATGTCTCTACTCGATCTCCACTCAGCTTCCCCTGGTGTAGCTGCTCCACAACCTCCTGAAGCTGCTGCACCAATCGTGGCTCCTCCACCATTGTCTAAGACTTCTTCTGGCTCTGCATGTTGAGAGGTAATATACCCTCCCTCTCAACCACCAAGTCTCCATCAGTTGCCTTGCTTCTCAAGGCTTTGCATGCATCTTGAACCTCAAGAGCATACAGGTTCTTGACTTGAACCCCTATCTTTCGGGTTTCTCCAGTTGTCTTACTGCGCAGGAAAGCCTTTCCCTCGCTGAAGACAACAGCATATCCCTTGTCTTCTAACATCGCCACAGAGATAAGGTTCTTCTTAAATTCAGGAACATGCATCACTTCCTTCAATACGAAGGGTTTAACAGACTCCCTCTCAAAGGAAATGGTACCGATACCGGTCGCACTGTATCTACCATCATTGCCCATCTCGATTTGCACTCCAAGATCTTTCTCATCCAGATTAGAAAACAAATCTCGATCTCCTGTCATGTAAAAAGACGCACCACTGTCCAAGAACCATACTGATCCCATCACACTTGATACCAAGCATGCGATCAACGAAAAATCCAGCTCAAACTGCAAGGCTAAGGCCTCTCCCACTGTAGATCCAGTAGATTGCTTATTTTCTTCTTCTGCGGACAATTTGTGGCATAGTGTCCGTGCTGGTGATAGTGAAAGCACTTCACCTTGGACATGTCCTGCTTCTTGCCTTTCGCATCGGAATGAGAAGCTTCCTTGTTCTTCCCCTTCTTTGCTTTGGCAGCCAAAGCACAATTTTCTTCATCAGATGCCTTTGATGAAGATCCATCCGTGGTATTCCACCTGATCTCCTCTTGCACAAGATCCGACCAAAGTCTCTCCCATCCTAGCAATTTCTCCCGACCATTGACAGAGTCCTGATAGGAATGCCAACTCTTCGGAAGACCAAGGAGAGCCAAGCTCACTAAGTCCTCATCATCGACAATCACCCCCAGTTCCCAGCTCATCCCGACATTGGGTGAACTTCGTGAGATACTTGGGCATACTGTCTCCATTCTCACACTTAATGTTTCTGAGTTTATCCTTGAGCACCAACTTCCTTTGGTCGCTCTTTCTTTGGAATAGATCTGTCAACGCTTTCCACATCAAGTATGGAGAAGCCTTTCCATGCAGGCTGGACATAATGTGATCCTTCACGCCCTCCAACAGAATCCTTCGACACTTTTCTGTCTTCTTTTGCCAAGCCGCAACTTCAGCAACATCAGTAGGCTTTGGGACTTCAACATCTATGAACTCCTTCAACCCATTGTCATCTAACACCGCCTCCATCCTGTCTTTCCATGCAATATAATTTGAGCTACCTTCAAGGGCATACTCTAATCGCAATCCGGTGAAAGACATTTCAACTTCGACACCAAGAAAACACTGCTGCAAATTCGAATTCCACCAGCTCAAAACTCAACCGCTTCTGATCTAAAATTCGTGAGAACAAAGTATTTCTCGTACAGAGATTGACTTTATGGGCATTTACTGGATATCTCACCTTCCAAAAGAAGGATGAATCCAGAGGCTACCTAGCCCGATTACAAACTCTGCCTGAAGAAATAAAATGTAATCACTTTCTGAATAATAGATCTGATGATCAACTTTACTCTGATACCATGTAGAAATTTGAATAATATAACACTTATTCACAGAGATTATCCTGATTATACACTATTTGCGGAATGCATGCATAATACATAACCTCCTCTACTATTGATCATCAATTTGCGAAATTAAAAAAACAATCACATGCGCACATTGAAACATCAATCACACATATCAACACGGTATGTAATGGAGAAAGAATACAGCTGAAAACCCCCAACTATATGTATATTATAATGATAGAGAACAGGTAACAATACATAGTACAATACTCCTCACAAGTACTCAGTACTATCTCCACATGCTACACACAAAACTAGCTCAGATCTGAACAAGTCACGAGTTCAAATCTCCTCCACTGTTTGCCTGCCTCTACTGCGTAATCCAAGTTGAGAATAGATCATATCCAAGTTCGAATTCCCTTGCCTTGTACTGCGCAATCCTCATTGGCAATCTCAATCCATGATTGTGCAAATCTCATGCACAACTATAGTCACAATTGATAGTAGTCTCACCCTTTCACCCCCCTCTAACACTTGTCTCCACTGAACTGTCCATGCACTGAGTTAACTGATGTATTCTTTAGTTGATTTATGAGTTAATAATTAGTGAATTAATTAATAATTAATTCACATCACTCATCACTAGCATATTTGTCAGTTAGACTAACTACAACTAGTTCAACTAAGTCAAACTAAACACAACTCCATCAACTCCTGATCCAACTCCACAAAACTCAATCACTGAAGTCCTAACTGAAGTCCTCCATGCAATAGCTGAAGTAACCCATAGGAACCACACATTTCCTTCTCGCAGTTGCATGTGCCACATTTGTAACTCGAACTGAAGTGCTCCAAGAGAATAAGATAATGTTTATAGTCCAAATATTATTAAGAGCTAATAATATTCAACTGTTCTATTTTTAGCGTGGCAGTCTAAAAATAGACTCCGCCCATATGTCTAAAAATAGAGGTCCATCTATTTTTACCAACTTGACCAATCATCCACAAATAGCATCCTACAACTCATAGACCATGATCCATATGTCTAAAAATAGACTTTGCGCCAAAAATAGCCTGTAGGCCCACTTAGTGAAGGCGACTTATTTTCATCATCTTGTTGCATTTTCAACAGGTGTCAAGCTGATTTTCCTGGGGTTCATTAGGTTGATTACCTTTATTACCCTTCCCCTTATTATTTTTCTTCAAATTTTGGGGATTGGTCGCACTCTATTGTGCACACTTAACCTTAAGGGGGTGGTGGCTGCTAGCGTTGAGGATGCATGGGAGGCTACAGCACTAATGTCTAAGGGGTTGGGGCGCCCGGCAGTGCATAGGTGTAAGATGGTGAAGGTGCAACAGTCTGGTAGACAGGTTGAGCACTAGTTGGCCCTGACATCTGCTAATGTGATTGGCTGAATGCATGTGATTTGTTTTGTCCTAAATACACCTTGGTAGCAGGAGGGATATGAGTGTTGGAGGAACTGGTTCCCCCATGTGGATAGCCATAACTCTATTGATTATATGGTGAAGGATGTGAAATAGCTCCAATGATATTGTCATAGCGTGAGATGCCCCTGGTACATTGGCACCGCCAGTATGAGGGAGGTATGGTATAACGGTATGGACATAATCAGATTGAGCATAAATCAAGTCATATCTTAGAGAAGTCTGGAGATCCTCTTCCTCTATCTGAGGAAAGTGAGACGTGACATATTTGGCAATAGGAGCTAAAAGAGTCCTAAGAAACCAATCGAGGTAGACATGGTCTTTGAAGGGAAGAGCATGTAACATGCTCCTCCTTCTAAGCCATTCCTGGACATGGTCGAAAAGACGGGTGGCAGAGGACTGACGAAATGCGATCAAGAGCTCTATACCGGTGTCGTATTGGAGAGGTAACTGAAAATATGAAAGGAACGCTTTAGCAAGCATCGCAAAAGTGGAATGAGAAGGAAAGAGCTAGTCAGTGTACCACTTTGCAACATCTCCAGTGAGCATGCATTGGAAAAACCGAAGACGAATGGATTCATCGGTGATGGAATTAGAAGAAAACCACACATGAAAGGAGCAGATGTGATTGGGGGAGTCCTCTCCAGAATTACCCTCAAACTTGGGAATGTCTAAGGGAAGCCTAGTCGGCATAGCTAGCCAACCAGCATCATGGTGTATGGGGTCATTAATCAACTGGCTAAAATCCGGGAGACTTAACCCAACCATGAAAGGTAGCAAAGGGGTTGTTGGAACGGTTCCCGTAATGGTTCCACTAGATGTGACTACCGGGATAGAACCAGAGCCACCACCAGGTTGGTTTCCTGCACCTATAGTGGGTGATGACATGGTGTCGGTATGCGGTGAAGGAGGCTCGAAATCGGATGAGGAATCAGAGGAACCAAAAGAAGAGTCGGTATGGGGACTCGGGGGAAGATGAACTCGAACTTGGCGAGGAGGAGTAATATGCCCAAGCGAAAACTGAGGATGAAGACCTAAAAGCCTCTGCGACAAATGTCTTGGTGGCCCAATGGTTACAAGACACAAGTGACACGGAAATGGTGAAGGGAGATAAATAAAATGTCTATGTCTCTGTTTGGGGAGATAAATTAATTAAGTTGAGTCCAGGCTTGGCGGTGTAAACCAAGCACCCTTCGCTTAAGGTGTGCTTGTGTGTGCAAGTTTGTTTATTAATTAAGCCCATATCTTGTTAGAAAAAAGAAAATTATTTTTGAAATAAAATGAAATTAGAAACAGCAAATGAACAACGAATCAACTATCTAAAACCCAACCCAAACTGGGTTTGCAAACATTGTGCTAGTTGGTGGCAAAATCAACTGAAAACACACTAAAAAGGCAAAGAGATATAAGCATCGGTGTGACTTGGATCAAATGACACGATGCTGCTGGAAAGTGGTGCAGCAACAACAAAAAACTAGTGAGGAAAATCGCTGCAAAAGATAGAGAGATGGGTGTGAAACCTAGGGCAAGCAGTGGCACCCTAAGGAAAATGACCAAAAATGGATGGAAACAACCTATCTTTGAAGATCTAGAGAAGGAACATATAGATCTGGAAAATATGGTTGAAATTTTTACAAAAACTCATACTTCTCACTCAGCCAAACTCCTCCTATAAAGGTGGAAGCGTACTATAAGCCCTTAGGGGCTAAATTCCACTTCGACGAGTGAAATAGAGTAGATGAAGGCCTAAGCAGGCTAAGGCATTGGTCAACCAACCCAGCAGACTACTCTCGGCAAAACCCAGAAAAAGATCAGAAAAATTCCCAGAAACCCTAAAATCGCAGGGACTAACCTGATTCCTAGGATATCGCACTTTTGGGCCAAAAAGTGCGCTCTGGACCTCCATATCATAGGTTTTGAGGTAGAAAAGTGTGATTTATGCTCCTCAGTTCTTGAGTGGCAAGTCTCAGGAAAAATTGTTGTCTCTGACGCCGCTGGTTCCTGTGACTCGCAGAAATAACCAGAAAACTTGCAAAAGTTGGAAATTTGACTAATCTAGGATTAGAATGCTAGTAAACAACATTAATAGATTGAAAAAAGAAAAACCCTAAGCTGAAAACTGAAGGTCACCTAGGTTTTTGAATAATAATAAA
The DNA here is from genome assembly GCA_000404065.3 of Pinus taeda. Lineage (NCBI taxonomy): Eukaryota > Viridiplantae > Streptophyta > Pinopsida > Pinales > Pinaceae > Pinus > Pinus taeda. The sequence continues at coordinate 100,644 of APFE030896650.1, read as the reverse complement.
AACGCATTGGAGTCACCATATGTCGGAGTTTTTCTTATCGAGAGTGTACGAAAATAAATCACTTTAGACTGTGTATGACAAATAGCCTCAACAGTGAAAATGATTGTTAAACAATATAAATCTGCAGCGAATTATAGAATCAAAACCTGCCAAAGCCCTGATCTATGCAATAGAAATAGTTAAACATCATAATGGAATAAGAAAATAAGCCCAAGTAACTCCAATAATCCAATGGAAACCAGATCTATAAAGAATATATTTTATTAAACGACACCTGTGAAGGGAACAAAAAATGTTACCAATCCCCCTCTATGGGATGGGTTCTTGGCTATCCTCAATGTCTTCATCTTTTGTAGAGTCTCTCTCCTCTATAATGTGTAAAACCAAGCAAACAAAATGTTTGAGCTCAATGAGAACTCAAAGGAAAAAGAAGATGGTGTGCGACAATGATAATAATCAAAGCTACAATAGTGAGTGCAACAATAAAAATGATCAAAAGTGAAGAATGAATGTAAAACCCTTCTATTTATAACAAAATATTAGGTTATTCTTGAATAATGGGAAATAATAAAATATTATTAACCAAATTATATAATTAACCATTTGGAATATTTTATTATATTTTGTTGGAGGGAAAAAATATTTGAATTGCTTAAATACTTTTATTTAGAAATAATAAATAAATAAATGATTTATTTATCATCTCAAGAAATATGGTTAAAGAATAATAAACAAATAACGATTTATTTAAGTATTCCTAAAGGATTTAGTCAAACTTGACAAGGAATAATAACTAATTAGTGATTAATTAATTATTCCTAGAGAAAAATAAGATAATTAATATTTATCTATTTATTTCTCATAATTGGGTCAAATATGACAAGGAATATTAGTTAAATAATGGTTTAATTAATTATTCCTAAAAGATAATTAAATAAATAGTGATTTATTTAATTATTCTTCATGGGTTTAGCCAGAAATAACTTAACAAATATGGTTTATTACATAATTTCTTATAGTGAAAGCAAATTTACTATGGTAAAATTGGCCTTACGTGGTGCACTTCAATCCATCTAGTAAATTATGGCAAGATGATCAATTTTTGGTGATAATAGTGCCTTTGAAGGGGGAGAAGTATAAATATATTCTACTCCTTGGCCATCTCTTCATGAAGTTTTACATTACTGGTTTTAGATATACCATTGTAGGACTTTTATAAATGTTTGTTTTATTAGAGCTACCTAAAATATTCTTGTGGTCAACATTTCAGGTGTACACTTACCCATCTAAAATAGGCACATGAATATCATCCTCAGTTGTACCAAAGAAAGCATTCACATTATGCTAAACTAAAATCGGCATTCTCAAGTAAGACCACTGTATCAATAATCATAGACATTTAATGGCCAAAGAATTTGTTGAGCATGAATAGTCTATTGCATGTTCACTGCAAAAGTTATTCAGATGCAATTTTCACATGAATGCTTTGATATATTATTTCATGTAATAAGGTATTTCATATACTTGTAATGTCAATAGTTTTAGATATTTAGTTTTCGCAGGTGTTACATGCAATGGTTGGATGATTCAGTATGAGATACTTAATTTCATATTAATCTCATTTGTATTGATTTGTTCACAGATTAAGAATGGGAGGTGTTTTGGGAAGTTATGAGATGAATGTGTATTAGATAACCAATTGGATACATGATCTTATTTCTCTATATTTTCTTATATACTAAGATTGGATATTTAAGAATGATATCAGTGAGACATTAGGTTATGTTTCTCAACAATGATTGCTCAATTTCAAAGAAATTATTTATTGAATGTTAGAAATTAAGTCAGAAAAAAGGAACAACACACATATCGCAACAGATTGTTTGAAATTATGCAGCCAACGGTGACCTAGTGAGTTGTCGGAATGAGTGAACCAGTTGGTTCACCCGTTGCGACAACTAGCTAGTCACCATTGCAGCAAATCGCTAGTCACCATTGTGGAAACTCGCTGGTCACCATTGGGGAAAATCATTGAATCATCGTTGTGGCGACTACTAGAACATGAAATTTTCTAACAGCAATGAGCAATCTAACAACAATTTACCTTTTCTCGCTAGCCTAAAATCTGGTTTCTCCACTAATTGGCATGGCGTAGTCTAATGGGCCCACTCCTTTTTTTGCGCCCTCCCATTGTCGGCGACCATCCTTCGTTATGACAACTCATTGTCACCATTGCAACAACTATAGGAACCTGAAATTTGGGGAATGTAATAGCAATTTTAAAAATTTATAACAAAATCATGAGAAGAAAAAATATCATCTCACAAAGCTCTCTATGCTGACTCGTCCAAAAGTGATGGGGGGCTGGGGTATTATGAATCTTAACCTGTTCTGCAAAGCTCTCCTCTATAAATCATTATGGCAAGCAATTTTAGGGAATTCTCTATGGAGTAAGGCCATTAAATCAAAGTATATTCATAACAGAGACATTACTTTCTGGTATAGACAGGGCACTATCGGTTCATCACGGGGCTCTACTATTTGGAGTAGTTTTCGGAAAATAGAGCATTTCTTCCTCCAAAATCTGACATGGAGTTTTCAGTGGGGGAGTAAAATCATTATTGGTTTGGATGACATTGCTAGGGTGAACAATGTTTTATCCATATCTAAACAGTGGATTGGAGCTCTTCATCATAAAGGGAATTTTTTATGGGACAAGACCATCCATAGATGGGAGGGATCCATCCCTATATGGAAGTCAGCTATTGAGTTGGGCCTTAATGCCGAGCTGGCTTTTCAATGGGACCAAACCACATCGGTCATGAAAAACAGAGGCATATTTAGAACAGGGGCCGAGGACATTCTAATTTGGAAGGGGCTTGGAAGTAAATCATCAATATATGTCAAGCATATCTATTTTCAACTACAACTCACGGAAAATGTCAAACTGGATAACATTTTCCCACCCTCTTTATGGAAAACAGGTTGCTCTCTCAAGATCATAATTTTTGCTTGGCTAGTCTTCCACAACAGAAATCTTACATGGGATAATCTCCAAAAAAGAAACTAGAGTGGGCCAACCATTTGTCCTTTGTGCAGATCATTCTCAGAAAGCAACTTTCATATTTTTCTAAGCTGCTCACAAGCTCAATTGATCTCGCAGAATTTGGCTGTCCACTTCAGCGTCAGCAGGATCACTTTCACATCCATTATGGAAGCTTTTCAATGGTGGGGCAACATGAAAATTGATTGGAGACTTATTCCTTTGTTGTCCTTATGGGCCATATGGAAATGGCGGAATAGGGCTATGTTTCTTGCAAACTTAGACAATTATTCCACTGTTTTCGAATCAATCCTCTCCTAATTTAATACTCTTCTTTCCTCCAAAGATTCCGAGAATGAGTGGCAAGCAAACACACTCTATGGAACCATCCAATGTCCCACGTGCCTACTTTGATGGGGCCACTCAACAGGGATGTTGTGCTTGTGGGGTTTATATTATTCCTACGGAGGGTCAACATATTGAAATACATTGAAACGGATGTAAGGGGTTGAATAATAACGCTGAGGTTATGGCGCTGGCAAGTCTGCTCAACATCTGTGACTTCCTCAACATCCAAAATCTACAAATTTATGGGGATTCAAAGGTGATTATTGATCATGTTCGGTCTATTCATGTTATAAAAACCCTAAATCTTTTGGGATGGCTGAAGAAGATTCAATTTATAAGGAATTACAGGAAGGATTACTCTATAGATCACATTAACAGGGGAAAAAATAGGGTGGCTGATGCGCAATCAAAAAAGGGACTTACCACTCAATATGATGTTTGGATGATGAGTATATCTGTGGACAATAATATTCACCACATTCATGAGTTTTACATGCCGGGTACATAACTTACTCTTTCCTCGCCACCAATCTGGTATGTATCTGGTCCCCATTTCCTATGATCTCGCTTTTTTGGTTGGTGCTACATCTATTTTGGTCTTGGTTATCATGTGGATACTCCATATACAGCCTACATATGGTTTTGAATTTTTTTTGATGTGGTTTTTGTGGGTAGAGGCTATGATAATGCCACCCATTATTAATATTTGCTATGTCAAAGATCTGAATATATATGTGAATATCAAAATAGAGATATGATGTACTGCTATTTTCTCCTAATGAATTAATAGATATACAGCTTTTTTTTGTGCTCAAAAAACAATGATTAAGGTAACAACAAATTATCTTTACTCGCTAGACCAAAATTTGGTTGCTTCGCTAATCTTGAGGCTTCTTTTACACATGTCGGTCGATAATTCTTCAATATCTACTTTCTCTCCAAAGGCAAATGCTTGTTGAACAGGGGAGGAGGAAGGATAAATGGCATGGCAACTCCTATTTCCACCCCTATTGAAATATAAATGTGGTCGGACATGCGAGGGGAATAGGAGTTGCCTTGCTGCTAACATGCCAAAGTCAACTTTGAGGGAAATATAAATGTAAGGCAACTCTTATTCCGCTCGCATGTCAGACCGCATTTATATTTCAATAGGGGTGGAAATAGGAGTTGCCTAAATGGCATAGGCAGAGGAGAAATGACATAGGTGCAGGATCAATTTGAATATTAAGGGTGAAAATTCGAATTTCCCATAAATGTGGCACGAATGAAATCGTCGAATCGTACAGGCCAAACAGTCGAATGAGTCAATGACTTCAATCAGTGGAATAATTTTGCAGAGGGTTAATGTCTATGCCACTGTCCTTTGATCCTCGGAGGGAGAAATTGTAAGTTGCAAGTTTCTAATTTGAAATCCAAATCGTGCATGTTCAAAATTCGGAAATCTTCCATTAAGGATTGCATACCTGGGCTTACTCCCGGTTGGTGTCAACTGATGGAGCCAAGAATGAAGACTAAGCTTTTGCACAAACGGAGATGGACAGAAACAAAGTTACGGAGACTGAGGCAAGACAATGACGGACACAGCGTTTGGCAGCAGGGTAGCTGGAGGGGGGTCGTCCATGACAGGAGGGTGCAAAAAATGAAAGGTAAATCATCGACTTGTTAGAGTACACCCAAAACAACCCAATTATGCATTGTTGGGATTTGGCCCAACCATACGACACATTATGCAAAAGCCGCTTAGCACAATATTATAATGGTCAGTCAGCCTATTGATAAATCTTAAACTATATTGTTTAACTATACTTCAAACTGTATTACAAAGTTCCATTAAAATTACAGCTCGTGGCATTGGTTTTTTAAACTGTTGTGGGTTCACTATTCATGCGGGGACAGCCCGGGGAGGTCACGCGGTTAAATTCGTCGCCTTTCATTTTGGGCTTTCAACTGTTATATCAATATTTATATAAGCAATTTTCCATCAGTATAATCGAAAACCCTAGTGGCCCAACGGTTATGGCATTGGGCGTCAAGGTTCAAACCTCATCAGCTCCAATGAACTCAGTTCTCAAAGCCCTTTTGACTAAATTCGAGGTGCCACGTGGCACCATCTAATTGGGCCATGTGTCATTCTTGGATTGGTCCACTTGGTATATAGTCAGCGCCATATCAACACCCGGACTTCTTCCATGGGTTTCCAGCATGCTTTTCATGTCACTTCCAACTCAATGCCACATGTTAAGTTTCCACCCTGCCACATCATTGCATGGACTATGCCTTGTTAGCACAGGCCACGTCATTACACGAACTCTGCCATTATCACCTGCCACATCATCATATGGAATTCCACATCAGTTGTACGTAAATTTCCAGGTGGTGCTTCATTGCACTGCCACATGGCAACCCTAGAGACTCCCTTTTTGTTATTTGGCACAAACGTTAGACTGTCATAAATTTTTCATGTGGGCTTCATTCAACGCAATTCAAGTTGTGTTGGAATCGCCTCGTCGAGCTCTTCGACATGGCGTTGTTTCCATCAAGTTTTGGGAACTTTGAATTTTAGGCCTTTCCAAGATCCTCCTGAATGACACGGTATGCACATCTACATCACCCATTCAAATGACATATTATATTCCTCGATAAATCAAGAATACATAATATCCATAGTAATGTTCTACTTTGACCTCCCTTTAATACTAGTCGAAATCAAACTCAACTAGATATCTTGGTTGTCAAATCATCCACTAGATAAACATCCTTCCATTGTATTATTTATATTTGCATAACCACTCTCAGTGAGACGTCATATGTTAGGATGATCTCAAGTTAATTTATCATGCCTCGTGCTCTAATTTTGTACTTGTTGAAGCTAAATACACATCCACTCCATCTAAAGAATTTCACCCTTCATTCAACTACTCATTGTATCCCTTTCTCTATTCATCAATTATGAATTACAAATTATTTTATAATGTCTAGATTTACCACATTTCCATCATCTTCTTATTGACTTTGTAGGAGACTTAGATCTCCCTTTTGACCTAGATATCTCTTTGGAGAATGTAACTTTACCTCTGTGGTTGGCCTCTTACAAATAATAACTATTTGGTTGATAGTTCCATGATCCTTCACCTCATCTCCTCTCATATTAGAGTTTCCACATAATCAAGAGTTGATATGGTCTTATTACTCCCAATAATCATCACTAGACTATCTCATGAGTATAGAAAACAACACAAGACACTGATACACTTCTGCTCAACTATAACAAAAATATCCATACTCAATACCTTATTGATCACATTATTAAATGTATGTAGGTATTCCATTAATAAATCACCCTCTCTCATCCTTAGAAATTAGAGTTTCTTTCGAAGAAACAAATTATTTACTAGTGATTTCAACTAGTATAAGTATTCCAACATTTCCCTCAATTTCTAGGCAATGTCTTCCTCTAATTCAACAACACCAAATTTGCAAGACATTCAAGCCATACTCGCATTTTTTTCAAGATTCCCCTAATGATCTATTGGCATGTCATTTGGAGGTGTTCCAAGTGGACAGTGATCCATTACTCTATGTTTATGAGGAGATATTTCATTTTAATCTTCCAAAGTTAAAAATTCTGGCCATTAAACTTCTCAATCTCAATTCTCATACTTATAGTCATCCTTCTTTAACTAAAATTATATCTTAAGACTCCCACTTCAATGGAATTATCTCAGATCTAATAAATAATGGCTCCCTTGAATAGATACAAGTTCAATATCCACAACCTCTGACAATAGAGGTATGCCCTTGCATCCAAAACTTGCTTTGATATAGCCCCCCAAATGCAGTAACTCAATTGGCAATGATCATGAAAATGGTGTTATGTACCAGGAGATTCCAAGTTAAAATTCCCTGAGTTTACTCGTGGCTGCATGCTGGGGGCGATGTAACTCACCTAGGGGTTATAGTGGTAGCAGTCGAAATCGACCTTATGTAATGCAAGTATGAGACCCGCCCAGTTGTTGATTCCTCTAGTTAAAAAAAAAAACAAAACAAAACAAAACAAAAAAACAAAAAAAACAAAAACACTTGCTTTGATACCAAATAAGGCACCTGATTTACACTTAGATATCAACATTCAAATAAAAATTTGATTATACATGTAAAGTAGACAAGAACCTTAATTAACATAAACCTTTAAATGAACATGAGATAACCTAAAGAATAGAAACTAACAATGGAACACTAAAAATATTTACAAACGCATAGAGATATTATCATGGAAACCCTTAAGCAAGAAAACCAACCAAACTTTAAGCTTCACCATTTATATTCTAGATCAAATATCAAAACCAAATTATAATGAACATAGACCTTTGTCCATGCTTAAGGCTAATGCACTTATACATCACCCAATCCATGATCATTCTTCTCATCTAATCAACCTTACATCATGTTTTATTTATATGCATAGAAACCCTAATCTGCAACTTCTCAAATCAATACAAGTAGCTTGAGATCATTAGTCAAGATCTTGAGAATCTTTGGATTCATATATATTTTCTGACAAATTTCTATTGCAGTCGATTTCCTTCAACCACAGATCTTGGTAGATTATGTGTGTGTGCTCAACAATGATCCCTTTGACTCCTCCAGTGGATTGCCAAAAAAAAAATATATTGTTGAACTACCCATCAACTTCAACGTATGTAGTTTATCTTGACTTGATTTTCAACCTATCAAAATGACCATCAACTTATCTTCTCATCGACTTGACTTGATCATCTCATTGACTTGTTGTCCTAGTTGACTGTCTCTAACTAGACTTGTTGACGTTCAATCCTAGTCATCTTGTTTGACCAATTAGTCCACCAACTTAACTCCAGTCGACTAGGATTACCTGCAAAGAGTACGACACTTCAATAATGGAACTCTACCCGATTATAAAATTGTATTCCAAAAAAGAAGCTTCTAAAGAATGTTTTGTTCCAATTACTTTTAGTATTTTGTTTTTTAGAGAATGTGTGCTTGATTTCAGTAAATTTTGTTGTTCGTGTTATAAGCCTTATGACGAGTCTCAAAATATAATGTTTATATTTGAAATAAATTCACTTTAGTGACTCACACTATAAAAGTTAGTGTCTTCATTATTATCAATTTTTAGGGTTTTGGACAAATAAGACATCAAACTCTTTATAAACCAATGAATCTCATTGTAATAAATCCACCAATTATTCATAACATTAATGTGTTATTGTTTAAGTTCTCTCTCGTGTTCTATGATGTAACTCTATATATGGTTTTTAAGTCTTGTAACATGAAAGGTGGAATACTCTTCAAATTCAGTAGAAAATAAAAAGTACAAGGAACCCACATCAACAACACAAGATAAAAATAATATGTATTAAATAGAAAGTTGGTCAAAGGCACCTAGCGTGCATGATATGACGGCTGGGGCGGATGGCTTTCGGTCGCCCCAACTGTGTTCGATCCCTGCGAAGGTCCCCCTTTGGCGATATATGACGGCTTTGCCGTATTAGCCAGCTTCGGCCTTATTGTATTCTGGCTTCAGCCATATCTTAATCATGAGGGCTTCGGCCATATCTGGATTTTCTCTCTGAAAAAAAAAAAAAAAAAAAAAAAAAAAAAAAAAAAAAATAAATAAATAAATAAAAAATAAAAATAAAAAAATAAATAATAATAAAATAAATAAAATAAAAAATAAAGTAAATAAATAAAAAAATAATAAATAAAATAATAAATAAATAAATAAAAATAATATAAAAAAAAAATAAAAAAAAAAAATAAAAAAAAAAAAAAAATAAAATAAAATAAAATAAAAAAATAAATAAAATTAAATGCAACGAAATAATAAATAAATAAAATAAATAAAAAAAAAAATAAAAATAAATAATAAAATAAAAAAAATAATAAAAAATAAAAAAAAAATAAATAAATAAATAAAATAAAATAAAAATAAAAATAAAAAAAAATAAAATAAAAATAATAAATAAATAAATAAAAATAAATAAATAAAAAATAAAAAATTGTCAAACTTCAACCCTAAATGAGGGAACCAAGACATAAAAATATTAAAAAAATGGACATGTATGCATTGGGACAAAAAGGGAGATAATACACTAGCTTGTTCCAATGCATTGTTCAGCACAAACAACAATGTCACACATGGCAGAACTAAAAACATACTTAAGGGATGTTATAATATATCAACATCTACTTTGACAAAAATATCTAACTATTATCATGTGTTATGGAGAGCTCAAATTTACAAGTAGAGGAGAACTTGTAGTTTGAATATTTGCAGTTAGTACATTGCCCCTACAAAGGAAGGTGTTGTTAAACAAGACCCTAGAAACAAACCCATCAAAGTAGGAGATCAAAAAATTCATCTAAATGTCCCCTTATGATGTCTCCCAATATGGATTGTCTACCCAACAAATTCTTTGAAATACTAGCAAAGCAAAGCAACTAGTTCCTCTTTTCCATAGCATCATATAAAATCTAACACACACATGCAAGATGCATCCCTTAACAATGCTACTTTGAGGCCCTCATACCTAAGGGGAGGACCTAGGTCAAATTTGGCCCCTAATTTCAGTTTGCAATGTCAACTATGAGAGCCATTAATTCCATGTCTTTGAAGTTCTTTCCTCTTATGTTTCTCGTGGTCTCCACTTTTTGCAAGCTATGCCTCGAGTATTAAGATAATGGACAACATTAAAATCATCAAAGAGGCTCTTCATACCATCAAAACCTAGAAACTAGCTTCCTTGGTCCTAAAACTCAATATAGAAAAACTTTATGATATGTCATAGGACTTCTTAATTTCAATCCTTCAAATGGAAAGCAAAAATTGGCATAATAGCTCCTTTGGATTAAATGAATTTTTCACACAACAAACTTTCCAATGATGGTTAATGGTTAACCAATGCAATTTTATGTCCCTTAAAAAAGAATTATAGAAACAAAAAAAGGTAGCCACATGCATCCTTCCATTATATTTTGGCAACATAAGGCCTTTCTAGTAGATTGATATAGATACAAGAAGAAAGACTCTCACAAGATATACAAGTATCCCCTACAATTAAGATCTGAACAACCAATTGTTTGTTGATGACACCAATATTACGAACTCAATATCAATAAAGGAAACAAATTGTTAGAAGATTGCCCTCAACATGTTTTGTGAAGCCTCTAGAGGAAAGGTCAAGTTACAAATCTTCGAGTTGTTGATCATGATTTTCCCCACCCGATGGCTCTACAATTGGTAGCCATCTTGGGATCATCTCTTATTAAAAATCAAACCTTCACATACTTGGATATTCCCATGGGTTTCTAACACATTAGAATCATTGATTGGTCATGATTTCTTGGAAAAGTAAAGCGAACCCTCCACACATAGCCTCCTAGAACACTTAATCTGAAAGGTTTCATGGTGATGATCAAATCCACACTCAATCAAGGGAAAAATTATGTAGTTGTGAGGACAATGTTAGCAAATATTTTCTAAAACCACCTTAGGGTGAAAAGCTCTAAACAAAATCATGATATAATGGCATTCTTAGTCCTCAACCTCAAATATAGTAACAAGATATTTATAGCAAACACATTATTGGACAAGATCTAATGAGTATTTTTTATTGTCCTTGTTTCCCCAACAAGCACTATCTTCTTTAAACTTCTCAAACACTCATGGAACAAAAGAGTCCCTCATATCTTCATCAACTAGGGAGGTATGAGACATAGATTGGATATCTTGAAGGAAAAATAACATAGTACATAAAAAGGTCATTTAAAGAATGAACCAAGCATTAAATAATTTGAGCACCTTGCTAAAAGATCAAAGATTAAAAAAAATCACTTCATTTCTATCCCATGGAGGAGAATAAATCGATCTCCACTTTTCCCTTTGGGTAAAGAGGCTATGGTGCCAAAATATTTTAGGATGAAATACAAATTTGGGAGAACTACTCAACATAATCCCAAACCCAACAACAACATGGTCCCCCTCATTCTCACAAAAAGCTCCAAGGGGAAAGGCTCAACATACCATCTTCTCCATTTGAAAATAATATGAACAATTCGGGTTGAGATTGAATGTTCCGAGACAAGTGCCATGAGGCTTTCAATACAGGAAAATGGACAACAAAAATTTTTAAAACAAATTGCATTGTGTCGATTTTTTATGCTCACAAAACTCTATGTGTTGGAAGATAAGTTAGGTAGGGTCAAGCAAGTCAAGAGTCTAAAACATTTATCAACAAAATCATACCTTCTATAGTTAAAAAAACAAAACAAAACAAAAAACTTTCCTTTAATTCAAATATCCTCCTTCAAACAAGGCATGGAAGCAAAAGAGCCACAAAATTGTGAGTTGCATTTAACATAATACCTTGACATTAATTAATTCAAGTTCTCAACCCTTCATTTCAACGAGAATTCCTTCCAACTAAATCATTGCTTAAGTTATCAACCCTTCTGAAGGCACTATGGACAAGCCAATAGGCAATTTAATAGTGAAGTTAGAGTTTGGTCAATTATACATTGAAGTCCAAAATTCTTGCAAAACTATTTTTTGAGAGTACAAAATTTCTTGCAAGTTTATTTTTTGAAGTTTAATTAGATTTAGTTTCAAATTTTAAAAGTTTTTGATGTCTATCTTGTCCTTAATCTAAAAACATGTTGCTTTATTGGAAATAATTAATATATACTTGGAGAGATTTATCTCCTTAATATCACAATTTAGTAGATAATATAAATTTAAAAGTCAAAAGCAAAATATTACATATTTAATTTTGCTTTACCCTTCATCAACTTTTTTACTTGTATTCTAATTAAATTAACATGTCACAACATTCTTTTTGAAAAACATGACTTTTAATAGTAACGTAAAATATGATTTACTGGTTTATATTTATACTCTTTATGAACATGAAAAAGGATTTCATATCCAACTAGCAATGAGTTGTGTCATAAAAAGTCAAAAATTTATTGAAAAATAAAAAATAAAATAACAAAATAAACAAAAACATTTTTTTCATCTCCTCTTACCTTTTGCACTTTATTCATTTCTCGCCTAGTTTAAAGATGTATTTCCAAGTCCCTTATATCCCCCTAAAATGGTAACTAAGCAATTAAATGCATTAATGGTAATTCTAAGTAATTCCTTTCCAAATGTATCCATACATATTCTATAGGATAAACTCAAATATAATCAAAACTCATTTTTAAAATTTACTCAAAAACGGTTTCGGTTTTATTCAATCAAAGTATTTTTGACATGTGCTTCTCCACCTCGTCTAAGAACTTCTTGTTCGAACTTGGTCATGTGTTTCTCTACTTCTTGCATAAGAACTTCTTGTCCAAGAATAAGAATTATGTTGGGTGTCTGTGTAATAAGTTTGGAGGGCTTATCATTTATGAATTGCAGATTCACTATAAAGGATCACAACCCTCTTATGTGCATAAATGATATTTTGTGTAACCTTACTTGGGTAAATTTGTTCCTTAAAGTTAAATTTGATAAGTTCTTATATTAAACAAAGATGATAAAAAGCATATTTATCATGTTATAAGACGTATTGACCATGCTATAAAGTCTTTAAAACTCATGGTGATGCCATTCTATTTAACCAAGGTTCCTACAACACTTATGAGACTTCTAAATAATACCTTCAAGCACTTATTTGTTTATTTGTAAATAATACCATTGTTTATTTGTAAATAATACCATCGAGGACTTATTTATTGATTTGTTAACATTTACTTGGATGACATTTTCAATTATTTGTTCACCTATTCATTGTTTTGATCCATGCACATGGACCATGTTGACTTAAAATATGGTTCAATTAATTTTAAATTAGTGAAGAATCAGAAGCCTTGAATTAAAACATTGTTTTCCACTTTGCTTAAATTATGATTGGGAAAATACACAGATCCCAGTAGAAGAGGCTACAATATTGGTTGAAGATTTATATATTTTATATCTTCTATGACGTGAACCAAGTTTCCAATGCATTGTATAAAAAATTCAATTTCATAGTCATTTGATGAAGTTATATTAAAATGTATGAAACCATGTATAACACATTATATTATATTATTGTTATATTAAAATGTATGAAACCATGTATAACACATTATATTATATTATTGTTAGATAAATACACAAGCTTCGACTTGGTTGCAATGCAAATTTTTTTATATGCTAAGTATATTTTTGGGTATAATGATGGCAATTGCATGGTATATGGCATATGTGGGTTCAAGCATGTTTTAAAGTTTTAAGTATATAATGGTGCTCTAGTTCAAAGTTGTAACATGATATTTGATATTTACATTAAAATGTATGAAACTTTGTATGACACACTATATTATATTATATTATATTATTGTTAGATAAATACACAAGTTTCTACTTGGTTGCAATGCAAATCTTATGATATGCTAAGCATACTTTTGGGTATAATGATGGCAATTGCATGGTATATGGCATATGTGGGTTCAAGCATGTTTTAAAGTTTTAAGTATATAATAATGGTTCTCTAGTTCAAAGTTGTAACATGATATTTGATATTTACAAGGTATGCTTCAACTATTTTTTGGTCTAACATTATATTATTAAGTCAAGATTATGGTAACACTATGTTACATGATGTATATCATGAGGCATACATTGAAATGTGGTTAAATTCTGCAAACTATATGTTACGAATCATATTAAAAGGTGACAATAAAATGTGACATGGTATCTTATATAGTGGAGGTTGATATATATGTTATATAGTGGATGGTCATTTGACATTAATAACAATGAATTGGTGCATTTAGTATTAGCATGTTTGACATATAGTAGCCTTGGGATGCATTAAGGATGGTATGAGTATTTTTTCATTCTTCTAAGCATTGGAAACTAATAGTGGAGTTGGAGGAAGACTTTACTCCCAAACAATAAACAACAACCCAATTCTAATGAACATATATACCTTGTTACTAATTTGGGAAAAAATACAAGTCAAGTTGATGGGAGAAAGCATCATGCAACAAACAAATTTTAAACATCAAAAGTGAAGGTATACAACTCTTTTTTCTATTGTGATTGTATGAAATAGCTACGACAGTTGTTTGTTCATTTTCCTTGAAGTTCAAGATGGTTCTACTCTATATAAATCACTTTGTCCCTACTTTCTCTCAACATTGTTCAAATGGAGCTTACTCATATAGACTCAATTCAAATAAGATTTAATAGGGTTGTTACTTTGTTCATGGCTTGTAAATTTCTTATTTCTTCCCTATGGCATTTTGAGCATTCGCAAGCAAAGGGTATTAACATGGTTGTGAATTGCACATAGTTAAACCATGTTCTTTGTAGCCAAATTAATTTTCATATTGAAGGGAACTATCATAAAAATAAATTATACCCATATTCACTCTTTATGTGTGTGCGCATAACGATATTTTCTCAAAATGTGGGATATGTGTGTATGCTCACATATGTCATTGATTACATGAAAAAAGAAAAAGGAAGATCATAGTCATTGTTTCATTATTGCCCTTTAATTCCCTATATGTTACATTTCCTTTGAGCATTCACAGTGGGACTATGTAGTTGTTTTTAAAAGTTTCACTGAATCTGTACCCACTATCAATAAAGGAAAATTGGAAGAAAATATGTCTTTGACCATTCATCAATGTAACCTTCCCTCCACCCATTTCTTAGTTATCAATTCAATTGCATTAAATAGAATTGTTACTTGTTCTTGACCTTTGCTCCTACACTTACTACACTTCTCTTAGTCATTACATAACCATGTCGCAGGATGACACACAACAATGGTATACAATTGCCATTTGCATATATATGTATTTTCCTTTGCCACATAAAAGGAAGAAAATAAAATGAATGATAAGGTTGACTCTTGTTTGAATACAATAAAAAGGCTCACATGTATGGCATAGTCTTCATTCAACGATGATATCCTTCCACATTACTCGCCTTATTCTCTTGTACCTGTTAATTTCAACGACAATTCTATTGTTTATATTTGACAAAGAAAAACAAAACAAAAAAGGTTTGCCCCCTTTTAGAGATTGTTTCCTTATCATTACAATTATGTTTAATGTCATGCTTATACTCCATTTTACGAATAAAATGAAATGTGCATGTCGTGGTTATTACTATGGGTGCCAAAGTTACATATTTGAATCCATATAGTGATTGTTTTCAAAGAAAAATTCTAGTTATTGGGCATATTATCAAACTATTATTTTTTTATTGTCAATACTCATACCCTATTACATGAAAGAGGTTGCATGTTTATCATGTATATATTTTAAGGGCTCCAGTGTACATGTTCTAAACTTTGTTGATGCTCTATTTAAAATGAAAGTCTTTAGCCAAATTGGATACTTCAGTATAGTGTTATTGTTTCTCCTCTAGCTCTATATTTATTTCCTCTAATTATTTATTTCACCATTGCCTACATGCAAAAATAATGGCTTGTAAAAATATTAAATAAATGGAGCATATTGTCTAATCTTGTCAAACCACAAAGTATATTTCACAAATAAAATGCCTATGCAAAGTTCACATGTTGATGGGATCTAGCATGCAACACTACATTCCATCATCATAAGCCTTGTAATTCCCTGTCCTAACCATCATAGAATTGTAGTACTGAACATCCAATGAAGTATATCCATTTATGTTTACACAATTATATTTATGCATTGTTTAAAATATTTTTGCGGATGATGAATGACATTGTGCATGATTTTAGATGATTTTCTTCAACAAATGTTCCCAAGAATCTTAAAGTCGATAGGGAAGGAGGCCTAATACTATCTATTAGAAAGTGAGAAAAAAAGAATTCCATTTTATGTTCGTTCCAGTGCCAACTCTGACAAGTTTAACCAATTGGTACAAACTAGACATCTTTTCTTGGGTGGAAAACAAGCTTTACTTCAACCTTTTATACCTACTAATGCTCGTTTATAGCCTTATCAAAGCATACATACATTCCTTTGAAAACTCAATCATACCTAATGAATGACAAGTGGGAAGGATATCCACATAGATCTACTTTTGGAATTGCAAATTGGCCAAGCATCCATAATAAGCTACCTATGCCAATGATTGCCCCTATTGCTACCTCTACCAATTCATTTTCTCAAGACTGCCAACACATCAAGATCAAGTCGTCCTCTCTAAAATGGCTAGCTAGTGATAGAAAGAGAAAACAACCTCTATGTAAATTTCCTAGCACTAAGTCTTCTCAACACATTTATACTCATTCAAAAGCATACACCAAGAAGACAAAAGGAGAAAGTAAGAGATAAATTTCACATTTGGAAGTACATCCAGAGTTATCGCATGGTTATGTTGTGACAATATATATTTACTTGACTAGATGACACATTCTAATTTTTTATTTTAATATGACACATTAGAAGTTTTGATACCTCAAATAATCTTTTTTGAAAGATCAAATGTCACATTTTAAGTTTCATTTTGATTTATGGAGGTACAAGAAATTTAATGCCAATATAGTTCAATGGTTTCATATATATATATTGTCATGGCATGCATATGATTATATTGTATGATGTTTCAAAATGATCATTGGAAGTTACAAGGAGACAAATATGACACAAGTTTTATTTTATACAGAGACTAGTGGTACCCCTACCTATCTTGCGTAAATTCGTCCTTTAACTAGTCTATTAATTAAAATATCATTGATCCTATTTTTTTCCTTTATACTCGTAAGTTTTTATTGAATAAAAATAAGATCATCAAAACTAAACAATTGCTTGAACATAAATACAAAGGATATGGAGATATCAATTTAAGGGGGGAATTCATTCATAGTGATGGATAAGTGACAAACAAAAGCAAAGTGAAACTAATTTGACATTTCTCTATTGAGAATATAATATATATGCATCACATTACTTGAGGTGGTCTAAGTCAAAATTATAGGATTTTTCTTCTTTCTTAATCACTCAATGCCTTTAATTTTGTTCACATATATGACTTCCAAAGATTTTTTTTATCCAAATTCTCACAGAAACTTGAGGAAACTATTTTGTCCAAAATTGATATATGGTTAATCAATAGAGGATCATTGCATTTATTTCATTTTGAATTATTTCAGTTTCAAATATATTTATTTATGTTTTTTTATCATTTATTATTGCGGCTAGTTCTCTTTGCTTTTCTTGTATCCTTTAAATAGTTTGTATGCATCTTATTTATGAATGTGAAGTTTGCATCATTTCTTTGCGACTTTAATTTTAGGATACCATGATTGTCTTGCCTCCCTTAGTCTTGTGAGGTTCAAAGTGTTGTGAATAAAACATTGCAAATTTTAGGGTACCATGATCTTCTTGCCTCCCTTAGTCTTGTGAGGTTCAAAGCGTTGTGAATAAAACATTGCAATTCCACTCACAATAGACCATTTACAATGTTTTGTAGACCTACAACATTTATGACTTGCAACTTATGAACAATACCTTAAGGACTTGTTCTTCTTTGTAATCTACCTGGATAAGATTTTGAGATTTTCAATTTTCCATTAACTTTGTCATCACACATGGATCATTTATAATGTGTTACAAAGACTTATTTAGGAAACCTTGAATGCAAATATTTAATAAATGTGAATTTGCCTTGAAATTTTAAATACTACTTTCACTATGTAATTGGCCTACTCCAAAAGCTTAGAAGTTTTTTGGGATTGGCAAACCCCTATGAATGTTTCATTCCAAATTATTCTACAATTGACTTTCACTGTCTGCCCACAAGGTTAAAAAAACCTTACACTTCGTCAAAAGACCAAGAGAAATTGTGTTGCCATAGTTGAGAAAGCATTATATTCTGCATTTTATTAGGCTTTACTAGAGGATAAAAATTCACTGGAAATCTGAACCAACATATCGTAATAGACCATTGCGGCAGTTTCCACAAAATCAACATGCAAATGCATACCACTTAAAGACATTTTCTAATGAAAATTTAAGTACTTAATACCAAAAGGAATTATATGCACTTGTAAAAGTATTCAAACGTCAGAGGCATGGCCTCCTATGCAAAGTGACGATCGTCTACGTCAACCACAGCTTTGCAAATCCTTCATTCCCATTACAGAATTCTAAAGAATGTCAAACTAAGAATCTTCTTTACCAGAGTTTCATTTGCTTATCAAATTCAAAAAGGGCAGAATAACAAAGTAGCAGACAGCTTGAGTTGTTCACCGATGACTAACTACTACACTGACAATCTTTTCTCATGTTGATTGTCACTCCTGGAATTATTTGTGTCATCAAAAACTACCGCATCGTGAATGAATTACTGTATAGAATAGATGGTAAACTGGAAAAATGAATACCCCAATCCCTACCCTTTCCAATCAATGCTAATATG
Source organism: Pinus taeda (assembly GCA_000404065.3). Taxonomy (NCBI): domain Eukaryota; kingdom Viridiplantae; phylum Streptophyta; class Pinopsida; order Pinales; family Pinaceae; genus Pinus; species Pinus taeda. Next base: position 81,814 of record APFE030896650.1, on the reverse strand, counting down.
ATGTTTCAACAAAGTCACAAATGCATGGCCACCTTACATTTCCATGGCCATGTTACCAAGCCAAAACGCTAGTTGCATTGTTAATGCATAGTGAAAGTATCAAAGATTCTTAAGTTATCATGCAATAAAAGATATAGCCTTCAGCTTAGCTTCATCATCAATCCTCTCAACATACAGAGATACCTCGGTCAATTTGTAGGACACACACCTGCAGCAAAATGGAAGGCCCTGGCTTTTTATTCAAATCTTATCTAATATAGAGAAGAGGCAATAAAAAACTCAAAATAAATGTCAAATGCAAAATGCATTAGTATTATTTTTTTCTTTGTAAATTGCATCAAGGAACACCTCGAGGTCAACATTTGCATTACATAACTCCTTTAGCATATGTGCCAAGTTTGAAGGGTAATTTATCTGCCAAAATCACCCAGACTTGTACTCAGCCACGTTATGTTTGAAACATGCCATTTGGCTGGGGAAAACCATAGGACTAATGGAACCTAAGGGAACCTACTGTTAATGTTATAAACCTTTTACTCTCTTGTATAGTCAATCAACTTACTAGTGCTTATCATTTTGTTTTTGGGTGATTGCATGCTTGGAGCCTTAATCGCATGTTCACTTTACATCACCTCGCCTTTGGGTAATTTGATTTCCACCACCCACTGCATCTAACAACCCATTTCCCTGATTACTCTCTACATCTTCTCACTTGTTATTGCTTGATTATTGGTAGGGTGTTTTGCCTTGCAATTTCCACTCATGTTAGTAATATTCTTCCTAGTTTGCAATTTTTAAAAATTACACCACTCTTAGTTACAGCTTACCAAATCCTTGATTGGTCCCTTGTTAATCTGGTAACCAGTTTGGCAATATAACAACCAAGTTGTGAGCAAGTAGGTTTGTGAATCCCTCTTGACAATATTAATGTTAAATCATATAAAAGAATTTACTTAATTCATTGGCCTTGTCCATTAGGGCTTTTAATTTCCAATTATTTTCTTAATTGTACCCTTATTTTTTGTCTCAATGACCAATTTGGATTCTCCTTCCACTCCTAGAGAGGGATATCCTTATGTAATGATTATTTAAAGACCCATTAGTAAGGCCTCATATTCTACTATATCGTTGGTAGCTACCCCCAACTCATTTGTGTAAAGCTATTCTACCATTTTCAAAAAACACCACCAATATAGACCTTTCAAGGATTCCTCTTGGAGACTTGTCAAAGTCCGGTTGAACCCTGTCATGAATTGACGGCTCCCAATTTTTTAGGCCTGTTCCAGACCCCCATTGGACATTATTTATACCAGTGACCATAAAACCCAACATTAGCACACGAACACTAGAGAAAATATAACATAGGATATTAAAACCACTAAATAAATAAAATTTGAGAAGAACTTTCACGTGATTTTTATGGGATTGAAACTTGCCGCAAGCGCAGATTAGGGAGCTATCAAATACATATGAAGCTTCCAGCACAAAACGTTTTTAACAATCTTTGGTTATTAACTATGTTGAGATTGCAACAAGATGATGGAGCTTAGTGAAAAGAGTCACCTTCACTAAGTGGGCCCGCAGGCAAATTATGATGCAAAGTCTATTTTTAGACTATCTATTTTTAGGCATATGGATCATGGTCTATGAGTTGCAAGATGTTGTTTATGGATGATTGGTCATGTTGGGAAAAATAGATGGACTTCTATTTTTTGGAACACAGCGGTGTGATCAGAGTCTATTTTTAGATTGTCAGGTAAAAATAGAGACAGTCAAATATTATTAACCCTTAGTAATATTTAGACTATAAACTTTATCTTATTCTCTTGGAGCACTTCAGTTTGAGCTACAGATGTGGCACATGCAGCTGTCAGA
>APFE030896650.1:30292-58164 GCA_000404065.3 Pinus taeda | reverse complement strand
GAGGTGACCTTTTCCTAGATGGACTACATACATCAGTATGGACAAGCTCAAGTGGCCTACTAGCTGATCCTTCCTTCTCAGGGAAGTTAGTTCTGGTTTGCTTACCAAACTGACATGACTTGCATATTGTATTGTCTGGAATTTTGATGTCTAGAAGACCACGAACTGCCTAGTATTTGCATTCTTTCCTTATTTGTGAGAAGCTTAGGTGCCCCAATCTTCGATGCCATAGCCAGTGTTCATCATTCTTACTTAGAGAGCATTCATGTTGTTCTTCTTTGAATATGTATAAATTATTTGGAGTTCTTATGCCTTTGATCACTGTTTTTCCTATATCAAGATCACGAACACTACATCCATTTGATCGAAATATTACCTCAGTTCCTTGATCGCACATCTGACTGAAACTCAATAGATTATGTTTTAAGCCATCAACATACATCACATTTCCAGCTTTGACCTTTTCTTTCAACTAAATAGAACCTTTACCTTTTATGAGCGCAGGGGTGTCATTTCCAAATGAGACCTTCTTCTCTTTCTCTAAGGCACTATATGACTGAAGTTTTTCCTTATCACCCGTCATATGTTTCGAACATCCGTTGTCGATGTACCATCGATTTTCTTTCCCTTCCACATATAAGGCTATACCACATCTTTCTGGTTGTGGTTCTTTCATTCTCTATGTTTTGGCACTTGAGGTTTGTTCCTTCTGAGTTGTCTGCCGAAACTTGCTCCTGCATTTAGAATCTTCATGACCGAAGTTGTTACAAATAGAACATTCTATTTCATTTTCAAGAGCAGAAAAGTTATTGTAGGTTCTTTTCATGATCCTAGTCATACTTCTTTGTTTTTGAGCTTCTCTAGTCATGATTGTCTTATAGGCAACACATTGAACTGCTTTGTGACCAAATTTATGACACAAGAAGCATTGGCCATTGAATACACTCCTGCGATTATCAAATATACCAACCAAACGATTGTAGTTTATATTGTCATCCATTCTTGAGGCAAATTGAGAAGGTTTTACCTGTGGCTGGTTGCAGCTTCTGTTCATCCTTAAGGTGGATTGCCCCCGATTTACTGGGTATTCTTTGTTCATTCTTGAGGTAAATTATCCCTGATTTACTTGGTTATCTCCATTGGGCCTTTGCTCACTCCTCTTGTTGCATCAAGATAACTTTTGGAGATGGATGGTTTCTGCGCTTGAGATGTTTCTTCATTATATCCCAGACCTGTCTTGATTAGAGGAGAACGCTGCACATTGTAATCTCATCTGGTTTCAGATCCTTTACAAATCTAGATTAAGAAGCTTTTGTTTTCTTCAATCTCTTCTTCTAAAGTAACAATTTCACTTCTACTTTCTCCATGATGGTTTTTCCCTTTCAGCCAGTATGAACTGCAAAGTATCAATAATCATATTTTTCTCTTCTAAACAAATTTTGAGTTTAGAAATCTCTTCATAAAGACCTTCTTCATCTATTGCATCCATAAAATCATCATCTTCAAAAGCCATTAAAAGTCTATAATTATTACCTCGTTCATCTTCATCACTATTTGAGAGTCCATCATTGTCTTCATGAGTGTAGTAGCTTTTCTTACTTACATTTTATTTCTTGTTCCATCTAACAGGTTCCTTACCTTTGTCAAGCTTATCTTTATGAGGACACTTGGCAGCATAGTGACCGAATCTTCCACAAGCAAAGCATTTGAAGGGTAACTTACCTCTCAATCTTCCAGCACCCTGTTGAAGGTTCTTGACAAAATTTGATTCTCCTCTTCTTCTCACATATGTCCTAACTCATAATAATCTCCTTTACCTGAAGCCTTGAATGCAGCTTCTCTCCTGTCTGATGGTCCTCCTTTCCTCATTTCATAAGCTGTTAGAATTCCGTGTGGCTGCGACATGGTAATTTTCTGAAGATTCTCCTTTTCTTCTATTGCAGAAACTTTTGATTCAAACTTAGAGGACAAAGATCTTAGAACCTTCAACCACAACAACCTCTTTTATTTCTTCACCCAAGTTTTTCATACAATTAACAATCTCATCTATACGTAGGAAATAGTTAGCCACACTTTCATCATTATACATTCTGAGATTTTCATACTAAATTCTGAGGGTTTGAAGTTTTGCTCATTTTACCTGTTCATCTCCTTCATAGCTTAGAACGATCTTGTCCCATATTTCTTTTGTAGTTTTATACTGCATCACCTTGATAAATCCTGATTGCGATAGGCATCCTAATAGAGTATTGACAGCCTTTGCATTTGTTTCAAACTGCTTCTTTTCAGCCAAATCTATAGGAGTTGCTGAAGGAAAATTGTACCCTATATCTATGATATCCCAGACTTCTATACCAAGAGATTGAAGATAGACTGTGACTCTTACCTTCCAATAGACGAAGTTGGTCCCATCAAAAATTGGTGGCCTGATCGATGCTTCTCTCTCGTAGTTGCTCATGATGATAGATCTTCCTTCAAGTGATCAAACTTCTTCTGAAGGACCTGCTCTGATACCAATTATTGGAAATAATACTGAGAAGGGGGGGGAGGGGGTGAATCAGTATTATCTGGTCAATTATTTTCTTTTCAAACCCAAAACATATACGCTACTTTAGTTAGAGAAAACCGCATATATACGCAACTACAGATAAGGAAACCCGTGTATACCATGTAGAATTATAATATAATATATTCTACAGATGTTGAACATTAATTTGTACATCAAAATCATATAAATAGTAACTAGGAACAGTAAAATAGAGCAGAAGACAATCACACACAAGAACACAAGATATACGGTGGAAACCCAATGTGGGTGAAAACCACCTACTGCAATATGTCTCTATCTTTTCAATTAGAAACTTCTTTTTACAAAGATTCTGTACTGGTGCAGTCCTTTACCAGTACGCAGGCTGCAACCTACAGAGAGCTACAACCCTCTCTTTTCTTCCAGGGACCACGTTTTATAAATTTTCAGACTGGATCCATGAATATCAATCAATCATCAAACAATCTCTTTTTCACCAATTAGTACTGAATCAAATAAACACTTCTCCGACTGTTGTACCCTGAACACAGTAACAATAATCACACACCAATTATGAACCTAGAACACTGTAGCTAAATAGCAAAAGCAACTAAAAAATAATTCAAGAGATGTACGCTACTTCACTATTCAGAAACCTGCATGCATACGCTTCTGCGACATGACCAACCTGCGTATACGCTTCTTTCACTTGCAGAAACAACATGTATACGCATCTTCGTTGAGACCAACCTGTGTATATGCTTCTTTAACTTGCAGAAACTGCGTGTATACACTTCTGCGTCGAGACCAACCAGCGTATACACTTCTTTCACTTGCAGAAACTGCATGTATACGCTCGTTAGCTTCACTGAACCTGCGTGCAGATCTATAAAGGATAATTCACTCTTTCGATCATTCAGACATTAGTTAACCCAGATTATCAGATTTATAGATCAAGTGTGTGCCACATATCATAGATCAAAATCATAAAGAGATACCACTATTCAAGCTTTAAGATTTTGACCCATCAAGAGAACTTATCCTTCCTTTTTGCACTCAATTTCCTCCTTCATTCAGATCCAGATCTGCACCATCACCCAACCACTAGTATTCCAGATCTAGCATGTTATCATATTTTCAATAAATCAGATGATCCTTTACCTAATGGTCTTCTTCCTCTTTTATAGTCTTTCCTTTCACAATACCATGGCCCAAAACCATAATAGATCAATACCAAGGACCCAATACCACAGACCAAAAATGAGATCTCCCACATGTCTCCACATGTACATGTTGTTCCCTGAATGAAAGTGCGTGTATACGCATACGCGACTTTTGAATGACTAACCTGCATGTATACGTGCCTTCATCACGGAGAACCTGCGTATATATATTTTTCTTTCATTTTGAGACCCTGAACTGAGATCTGCCACCAGAGTGAGTTGCCATCAAGGACAACACTTATGCCATAGCACCAAACCTACCAAACCTGTGCCATAATGCCAACAATATCAATATAGCTCTGATATCCTTGGTCCTTTTGCTAATCTGGATCGTTCTCCATATCTTCTTCTATCATGACCTTCACATCTTCCTCTTTTTGCTAATTTTTCTCTTGAATACATGGAGGATTTGATGGTAACCATGAGGTAGCTCTCTCGATCTTCGATTCTGATGTCTTATCTTCATTAAGTGCAGCCAATGGTTCTTTGATCTCCTCTTTTGAATATTCTTTTGCTGGATGTGGTCCTTCAATGCTGTCAATATAATCTCTTTCTTGCAATACTCTTCCTGAGCTATGGTGAATATCATTGAGCTCAAGAGGAGTTGTTTGGAAATGTTATGCCTCAGCATTGTAATTGGGTTGAGCTACTCCATTGTATGGTTTTGGAAATGACGGTATGAGTAGTTGAGTGGGGGTGTATATTTGAGATGGATGTGGATGGGGTTGTGGTTGGGCAGGAATTTGGGGTTGCCTTGGTGGAGCAAGAGGCGATGGTTGTGGTTGAGTAGGTGGTTGAGGAAAAGGAGTGGGAGGAGTGTTGTACTAGGGCCTCCACCCCTGATGAGGTGCATTCCACTGAGGCTGTGGCTGAGCGTAGGGGTTAAATGGATGAGCAGCCGGTTGGGTATAATATGGAGATGTGAAGGACCAAGGAGGAGGTGTGGACCAGGAAGGATGAGCAGGGGGACCCCAAGAAGGCATGGAAGTGGCTTGATAGGGGTTGCAATAGGTCTAGGATTTCCCTTGCATTCTCTATTGGTAAGGTATGGTTCCATGTGGCCTCCTTTGGTTCATATAATCGAGTGGTGCAGTGGCTCCTTTGGCCCTCTGATATGTAGCTTTAAGTCCAGGAAAGGAGGGGCATTGATTCATAGGATGGTCTCTTTCACAGACAAAACACACTTCTATGGAGTGCAATGGACATTCGTTCCTAGGATGCTTTCTAGTGCACCTAGGACAAAAGATGGCAAAAGCCCTCTTGGCTTCCTCTTGCTTCCTTTGGATCCACAAGGTATCCATTTGCATGGCAATAAACTGCCTCACCTCATTCTTGAAATCTTCCATCTGATTTGCAAATTCATTTTTGGATAAGGTTTTGCTCCCAACATTTATGCTTGTAGCCATTTGGTCCAGAAGAATGTTTTCTTCTTCTTCTCCCCTAGAGGTTCTTCAAATATGTCTTGTTTTCCACCTAGGGGTTCTTCTTAATAACAACCATCGAAGAAGAGATAAGGTTGGCTGTGTGAAGCAGTGGGGGTGTTGTGCAAACATTTTTTTGACTTATCTCTAGTCCTACAAGGCATGAAAGGAAATCTTTTTGTGTTGATTTTTGTATTTTTCTGCTTGTACCTGCAAAATTGAAATAGATTGAACTGCAACTAACTAAAATCTATTTTGCTGAAATGAAAATGCAGAATTGAAATGAAAGCAGGAAAGGACTAATCTATTTTGCTGAAATGAAATGCTAGGCTACGCTTATAGAATTGAAATGCTAATCTACGCTTGCAGAATTGAAATTGCAGAATTGAAATGCTAATCTATGAAAGAGGAAATGTCTAATATACTTTTGGTTAAATGAAATTGCAGAATGGAAATGAAACAACTACTCTACGCTTGTTGAAATAAACTACTGAGCAGAAGGTTGCAGTAGAAAATAGAAGAAAAGTAGCAATCACAAATACTCTGATGCTTCCCCGGCAACTGTGCCAAAAATATGGTGGGCTCTAGTATTGCAGCAATAATGTTGCAACTCCTGGGACTCCCTTCTTTACTTTTATCAACCTGGTAGTTTGTAACAAACTTGGAAGCGACGGTGCTATATGCATAAGTACTAGCTCTTACCGTAGGCTGTCACTGGATCAGCTAGCACAAGTCCGCTAGGAGCTTAAGACAACTTTTATGAGCTCTTAGAAGAAGATTTTAACTGTGATGGATGAAAGATAACTCAAAGGAGGCTAGTCTACTTGCAGAAAGAAACCAAAAGCTGAAAGGAAATGCAAACCCCAGCAAACGCTAGTTCTACCGACTAATCCTACCGGTACAAGAAAAGAGATGAAAGCAATGGAAATGGATGCCATTGACTTTTAGAAAGGTAAAATTCATGTGACTAAGATACTTCTACAGTAAAATCTAGAAAAAACATCTTTTTTGTATTTTTGAGTAAGTTGTCAGAATGATTATGCATGTGCTTTAACTGTGTTTGACTGTGCAGAGGTTGATTGGTGAAAGGAGATGGAATAGGCACTTGCAGGAGGTTGGGAAGGTGAGAAGAGGGCCTAAGGGGTCCCTAGCACCCTTTCAGAGAGTTTCACAATGATCAAATCTCAAGAAACCGCTTTCGTGAGCTTCTACAGGAAGTCTGCAGGGGTTCTACAAGATGTTCTACAGGAAGTTTCTACAAGATGTTCTACAGGATGTTCTCAAAAGAGGATTTTGGAGGGTTGATGGAGGAAAAATGGTGGGAAAGTGGAAATGGAGGTTGGAGAAGGATTTGAAGGGGTCTAGGACCCGGTGAATGAGGCTAAGGAGTGATTAAGGTGATTGGATTTGTTTGAAGATAGGAGAAGCAATGTTGCACAAGAATGTAGGAATTAGGGAAAAGTGAGAAAATGTGGCAAATGAAAGGCAAGAATCTGAGTTAGAGGATGGAGCAAGTTGTATTGATGGAGTAAGGGTAGGCAAGGAGGTATCGCAGGTGCTCTGCACGTTATTTTCCAAACTGATCAAACGAAGACTAGGAAAACCAAAGATCTAGCTACTTTAACCTAATTTGACCTAAATACCAGAAATCATGATGGAAATAATTTTATTGGCAGAAAATCATGTAATACAACTACGAAAACCAAGCAAGAATGGATCTAAGCATGTAATCACAATTGGTACCAACTTTTGCAACTAAGAATCTAACACTATCAATTGCATGAAGAAGCAAGAACAATGTTTTTATGGCAGCAAGGACACCTTGGTCTCAGCTCATGGTCCCAAGGAGGGATAGGTGAGATCAAGGGTTGCTTGATGGCCCTTTTCGAAGATTTTTTTTTTTACCAACCTATTAAATCAACCTGAAACACGAACAACTATTTCAATCATCAAAAATGGACTAAGTAACCAAGCAAGATTTCAATCTACTAGCGGGAATTTTTCTATGAATATAGAAAAAACATATAACAGTGCAAAAAGGAGGTACTATCACTTGGGTTGGGCCCAACCCCAAGAGCTACAACCTCCTAAGAAAGATTAGAGCTGGTGCAAAGCTGGATTCATCTTTATTGATCAAAAAATAATAGTTACATCCCAAAAATTGTCTACAGGAAAAAGCTCAAAAATGTGCTGATACAGAGTTGCACTAAAGTGCTAACTTACTGACTAAAATCTAACTACAATCTAGCTAAAATCTGACTAACTCCTGACTAACCCAAATGAGGTCATAAGTCTTCTTATTTATACAAATTGAGGACCCCAACAATCCTCCTAAACTTTAGGGACTCGGCTGCCAAAACTTGCAGTTAACAACAGTCCTACTTGACTTGCTTGGCTACCCCTTGTGCTCCAAGTTTTTGATGGAGAATTTGAGGTAGGGGCTCATAAATGAAGGGGACACCTTCCTACAAATCCTCTCCCTTGTTCTTCCACGAATTTGGCTACCAAGTGCTCATTTAAACCTTTGATTTTGTGTCAAAATTGACCAAAAATATGCATAAAGCACACATTAGACTTTTTGGCATAATGACTAACCCAATTCACTCTATTAGGATAAATATAATAAAAAACATGCAATAAACCAATGAGAATGGTGGATTAAGTCGAATTAGGAGGCTAAATGAGCCCATATAATTGCCCATTTTTGGGGCTCATCAACAGGCATGAAAAAAATCTTCACACAAACAATCTACTCTAAGCTATCTTTACAACAAATAACTCTCACATCTCTCTTATATTCCTAGGTCCTCCTGTGAGGGAGTTACACCCACACTAGCTATGATACCAAATTAGAATTCTTACACACACAAAAACTATATTTTGTATTCTATTATTACACATAATATCACATATTTATTCAACAAGTTAGGCCTTAAGATAGATTTATTAGTTTATCTAGAAAATCTAGATGGTTGAGAGAATATTTGAATGACACACTAATCTAGAAATTGTATAACAACTTTCTAATTAATACATTCTATGATGTGAAATATCACATATGAAACATAAAACAAATAGGAATTAATATCTCCAACCATAAACAAAGATATAATTATTATTTATTAATACATAATTTACATACAAATTAACTAATTTAAAATTTTTAATATTTTTTATTCTATATAGCAAAAATAAATTCTTAAACTTCTTATTAATATCTAAATTTATAAAAAGAAAGGAAACCAATAAATGTTTTTATGAGAGGTATATCACATTTCTCATAAAACCAAGTGCCTACCACCAACCTAACTTATGACTTATTTTCATGAAATAAAACAAGGACATTGAATTTGATGAGGTGTTTAATTGAGGGAAATTCCCAACCAATAGTTTTTATTTTCTTTAAATCCAAGCAATTATATTACAAACTACAATCCTATGACATTAAAAAAAATATTTTATTCAACTTGTCATAGAAGGTCAAAATCTACTTATACAAGAGATGGTCTTAAGGCATATGTGCCACAACCCAATAACCAAATTTCACATGGAGTTTGAACATAATTCTAGAACTCTTTAAATAGACCTAACAAAATTTAATATTATTCAAATAAAGTAATTTTTTTTAATCTCAAAATTAATGAAATTAGTTATAATTATGCCAAAGGTGTTTTTCTATTATGAGGTTCTCCTTGGTGACATTATAGAGATTCGTTGTCTTTCACAGTAGAGAGTTGGATGACATTCTGATGACATCATGGTTTAGTCATGCTCTATTTGTGCGGATGTTTTCTCGGATGATGTCATAGTTTAGTCGTGCTCTAGGTGTGCAGGTTTTTCTCGGACGAATGGCCCATCCAACCACCAAATGAGATTGATGAGAAAAACCAAGTTCCCACCAGATGATAGAAGGACCACCCGTTTCATCCATACCCAAGAAAATAGAGTACCATACCCCTGCATGAAACTTATCGCTATAGAAAACACATTCCTACCTTGACTGGTGGCTACAATGACGAACAATTACATATGATGATTAATCATTTGAGGATCATACGTGAGAACCTTTAGCTTCACTCCTCTCCTATCCTTTATTTTCAGTAGAGATAAAAAGCAGGTGGCTATGCTCACCAGGAAGTGGGTGGTCGAGTGGATAAATGCTATGACTGAAACGAGTAAGGTAGGTAGGTGGTACCTAGTGAGAACCTTAGGCTTCATCCCAATTGTTGATCCAGGATTATGAATGTTTCATGTTGGAATCATTTATGAAAATGTTCTTAAATATAACTCATCTGAAACCTCTTGAAGATTCTCTGTTTAGTTTCAGGGTGCGATCAACAACTTTCACTTTTGTTGCTTTGCTTATTTGTTTGTCGCTTTACCTGTTTTCTATCGGGTCTTATAACAACTTCTCTAATATATACCTACCCATTAGTGTGTGGATTTTTTCTTGAAAATATGAATTACCTATCAAAAATTTTTATCAAAACAAAGTTGGGTAACATGTGATCTCTCCAATATATTCCATTTCACTAATATATATACCTCATTGTGTACACATTTTTGGATGATGGGTACTCAATCAAAAGCAAACAATTCCTAATACGATTATGCAACTAGCGCACAAAATAGAAGAAAAGAGAGATCAATGACTTCAAAATCAGCCTCTTTAAGGGGGCAACCTCATTTACATTACACAAATGAACAATTCTTTGATGATAAAAATGAAAAAACCTTCTTTCTATACATAGGATTCTAAGGGGTCGCAATATAAGCAAAGTCGACATAACAATAATAATGTAAGGGCACAACAATAACAATATAGGAACAATATGGGCACAAAAATAACAATAAGGGGCTACTATGACAATAGTAATTAGGGAATGCACTAGTATTATAGGTACACAACATGCCCCTCTCCTTCAAAAAAGTGTTGTCCTCAATGCTTGAGTAGTTTTGGATGCTTTTGTATAAAATTCTCATCCTTCCATGTGGAATCTTCAGTGGGTAAGTTCTTCCACTTGATGAGATACTCTGATATTGATTAATTTTGTAGCTGTCAATTTCTTGTTTCTATGATTGCTTCAGGTTCCAATATGATTTTTCCTTCCTCGTCAAGTTCTCGCAATATTGTTTGAACTAGGAACTTGTCGCCTATAACCTTCTTTAAGCATGAAACATGGAAAACTGGGTGCATTGGGGAAGATGCAAGAAGCTCCAATTTGTATGCCATAGTACCAATGTTTTGTAACACCTTGTACGGACCATAATACTTTGGTGATAATTTATTATCCTTCTTAGCTTGGTTGAGGGACATTTGTTTGTATGGTTGTAGTCGTAGAAATATCGAGTCACCTACATCAAAACTTCTTTTTCTACGATGTTGATCTACCTATTGTTTCATTCTATTCTATGCCAAAGTGAGGTTATCCTTTAAGAGTTGGAGAACTTGTTGTTGATGCTCAATGTGATCTTCCACTGCTTGAACCTTAGAATTTTCTTTTAAATATGATGTGATGGACGATGGATGATATCCATAAAATTCCATAAATTGGGGCATTTTTGTTGCATTATGGAAGGAAGTGTTATAAAACCATTTAGCTAGAGGCAACCACTTGACCCATTGTATCTGTTTATCAGATACAAAGAAACGAAGATATCCTTCCAAACATTTGTTCACTATCTTAGTATTCCCATCAAATTGAGGATGATAAGATAATCTATGAGCTAACTGAGTACCTAGACAAGAAACTAATGTTGGCCAAAAATTTTGAGTGAAAATTGGATCTCTGTCGCTTACAATAATATTTGGGTTTCCATGTAGCTTTTGAATTGTTTCCATAAACGCAATAGCAAATGTACTGGATTTCAATGGATGAGATAATGCAAAAAAAGTGTGCATACTTGGTAAACATATCAACTACCACCATGATGACAATCTTTCCTTTAGACTTGGGTAAACTTGTCATAAAATCCATTGAAACCTCCTCCCAACATTGACTTGGAATGGATAAAGGTTATAACAGACCCAGGGTCTTAATTGTCTCAACTCTATTTTGTTGGAAAACCAAACATTCTGCCACAAACTTTTGAATATTAGATTTAAGGCCATCCCAAAAAAATCCTTCTTAACCCTGTGGTAAGTTTTTAAAAATCCTAAGTGCCCTCCTAAGGGAGAGGTGTGTAATTCCAAAAGAATCTTTTGTTTGAGTTGGGAATTATTACAAAGGTATAAGCAATATTTGTACCATAATGAATCATTTTTCTAGCTAAATGTATCATATGTACTAGGATCTTGCTGTAACTTTTGAATGAGTGCCCACATTTCTTGGTCATTCTTCCATTCATCCCTTGCTTCGTTTATCCAATCTGGTTGGATAATGGAAATTGCACAAAGCAATGCTTCCACATCTTCGTCCTTTCTTGAGAGTGCATCTGCCACAACATTTTGATTCCTTTTTTGTAGATGATTTCAAAGTCATAACCCAACATCTTTGTGACCCATTTTTGCTACTCTTTTGAATATAATCTTTGTTCTAAAAAGTATTTAAGACTGTCATGATCTATTTTTACCTTGAAGTGTCTTTGCATTAGGTATGGTCGTCATTTCTTAAGTTCATGTAGTATTGTTAACATTTCCTTCTCATAAATAGCCTTGTGTAAATATTTTTCTTTGATTGGATGACTTTCAAAAGAAATGGATCTTTCTTCTTGCATTAAAACATTGCCAATTCCATTTCCCGGGGCATCACATTCCACAATAAAGGTTTTTGTGAAGTCTGACATAACTAAGACCGGTGCTTCTAAATTCCAATAAAATGCATCTTTCTTTAGTAATGTTGTTATAGGTGCTACTATTATCCCATACTTCTTAACAAACTTACAATAATACCCTATCAACCCAAGAAATCCTCGTAGATGCTTTATGGATGTGGGGATTTTCCATTCCTTAATGGATTTAATTTTGCTAGGGTTTATCTTAACACCTTCATGAGATACAGTATGACCTAGATATTCCACCTCTTGTACTCCAAATAAACATTTGGAGTTTTTTAAATATAATTATTTCTCCTCCAATAGTTTGAGCACTCGGTCAACCTGTTGAACATGATCCTTCCAATACTTGTTGTAGATTAGTACATCATCAAAAAATAATAACACAAATTTTCTAAAGAAAGGTTTGAAAATGGAATTCATCAAACCTTGAAATATCGAAGGTGCATTGGTAAGGCCAAAAGGCATGACAAAAAATTCATGATGACCCTCATGAGTTCTAAATGTTTTTTTTGGAATGTCTTTAGTCTTCATTCTGATTTGATGATATTGTGAGTGAAGATCCAACTTGGTGAACTAAATTGCTCCATGTAATTCATACAATAATTCATCAATGATAGGAATGGGAAATTTATCTTTGATAGTGAGCTTGTTCAGCTCCCTATAATCCAGACACATGTGCCATGATCCATCCTTATTGTGCACCAATACTACTGGAGCAGAGAAAGAACTTTGACTAGGTTGAATTATACCAGCCTCTAGCATTTCTGTAACCATACATTAAATTTCACTCTTTTGGGCATATGGATATCTGTAAGGCCTTATGTTTGGAGGAACACTTCCTGGAATCAAATGAATAGCATATTCATGATCACGAATAGGTGAGAGACCTTTGGGAGTCTCAAATACCTTGGAATTATTGTCCAAAATTTTTTGGAGATCTGGAGAAATAGATTATTTCGATGTGGGAACCTCTAGTGAACATAATTGTGAAATTACGCCCTGTTGTTCTTTCTTTAGAAGATTTGTCATGCTGTTAGATCTAATTATCTTTCCTAGTTTCCCTGTGATACCCCTTAATTCAACTTCCTTTCCTCTGAACTAATAATAATAATAATAATAATAATGATAATAATAAAATAAAAATAAAAATAAAACTAAATAAAAGAGAAAAAAAAAATGTTCTTGAAAATTAAAAACTATCGTACCCAAAGATTGTACCCATTGGACTCCTAGTACAACATCAACACCACCCAATGGAATGGAAAGAATTTAACTATTCAATACATATTGTACCATGGATATCTTGATATTATGGAACTTTCCAGAGAAATTTATGGTTCCTCCATTTGCAACCATTACTTGACACTTTGGTGCTGGATATAGGAAGCAATTCAATTCCTTGGCTATCTTACAATGAATAAAATTATGGGTACTATCTGAATCAATCAACACTATTACCTTTTTCTTCTTGATATATCCTTCTATCTTAAGAGTTTTTGGAATGGTAATTCCTGCAAATGCATGACAAGATATGGTCGAATTCATTTCTTGTTTTTCTAGGGTTGGTTCCAAGTGTATATCTTCCTCTTTTGATGTTTCTTGCTCATTTTCTTCCTCTTCTTCGCAATCTATGTAAAATAATTTCTTCTTGGCACACTTATGACCTTTCGTGTATTTGCTATCACAACTATAACAAAGCCCTTTTTCTCTTTCTTCTTCCAATTGTTGAGGTGTAAACCTTGTAGGTTATGGAAGGCTAGGGGCAACAACACTTCCATCTTTATAGATGTGAGTGGTATTCTTTCTTGTTGCCATAATTTTGCTTTCAACTTTTCTTGCCAACCTGAATGTCTTCTCCAATGAGTTAAGTTCCCAATGGAGAACCTCATGTTGGATTTTATCCTCTAAAGTCCCTATGAACACATCA
The DNA here is from genome assembly GCA_000404065.3 of Pinus taeda. Classification (NCBI taxonomy): domain Eukaryota; kingdom Viridiplantae; phylum Streptophyta; class Pinopsida; order Pinales; family Pinaceae; genus Pinus; species Pinus taeda. The sequence goes on along the minus strand of APFE030896650.1, from coordinate 44,289 downwards.
ATCCTATGCTCCTCTGGAATATATTTTACACTTATATTCAATTTCTAGAAGTCCTCAATGTGCTCCACCATTGTACCCTTTTGTTTGAGATTTATAAATTGGCTAAAGAAGATGTTGTTTTTTGTATCCTCATAATGTGCTATCATTTCCTCCATAAAAATTAACCAAGTGACAATTTTTTTATGAGATCAAAGCCATCGATACCATACAAACTAATTGGGCTCCAAATATAAAGAAGAAATGCGTACCTTTTGTGTGTTTTGCACATTATGGAGATCGAAATATTTCTCCATCTATAGTATCGATGTTACGAGATCCTTGCCATCAAACTTCCTCATATCGATCTTTGGAACATGGTGGGTCTTCAATCCAATGGTATATTCTATGAAAACATGATTAAAATTTCTTTTGTTCTCATCATGAGTTTCCTCTACTACCTTTTCCCCATTAGAAAGCATTTCTTGTAGCAAATTCACCAAACCTCCTTTCAAACCTTCCATGTATTTCTTCAAATCTTCAATATTTACTTCTAAACCATCCATCGCATCTTCCACGCCATCCATCCTAGCTTCCACACCTTTCTTTAAGCCATCCATCTTAGCTTCTGTTACTTTTTGTAAGAGATAAATTTGTTGCACTTGGTCTCGTAATTTTGATATATTATGTGGCATTTCAAGTTTCTTATTAAGTGTTTCCATTTTATTTCTTCGAGGCGTTAATTAATAATTATGCTTCAATGTTCCCTTTGAATCACTTCAAACTAATTTTTCAAACCAAACTTATGCAAATTTTTAAAAGGACTACACACATTTTTTAACTTTGTAGGGCCTCGATATTGAATATGTTGTATCTCTATAACTTATGATCTCCAATATTTGAAATTTCATCCTATGATATTCCTCTATATCCTCTTTCCAACCTTGCAAGTCTGATCAAGATTGGATTCTCCAAGAAAGAGTTATGTCAAATATCCTGCGATGACCTAGCTATAGACTAGTTTAGTATAGAGAACTTGTACGAAGTGCCACGTGTCATTTTTTTGACCTTCGGACCTGAAAAAAGATACACAGAGAAATATAGTCCATCCCCTTTCCGAAAATATTTACAAACTTTCAATATGATTCTCAGATAAAAAGTTATAATAATTTTCCCAAGGTCACCTGTTTGAGATGTAATTCAGGAGCCTGCAAACCCCTAACTTTCTTGGATCATATCTCTGAAAATGTACTGAGAAAATATCTATAATTTAGACCTGAGGTGTAGCAATAGTTCACCTCAAGTGGGTTTTAATTTCATCTTCTAAAACTTCATAGAAAAATATTTATAGCAAAAATTCCATGATGACCTGTTTGAAGCAGTGAAACCCTAGAATACAAAGCTCTAATACCAAATGTTATGCAAGCAGCTCACAAAATAGAAGTAAAGAGAGATCAACGACTTCAAAATCAGCCTCCTCGACGGGGAAACCTCCTTTACATTATACAAATGAAATTTTCTTATATGATACAAATGACAAAACCTCCTTGCTATATATAGGAATCTAAGGGGTTGCAATATAAGCAAAGCCTACATAACAATAATAATGCAAGGGCACAACAATAACAATAGTGGGCTTTTATGGGGCACAATAATGACAATATGGGGACAACACGAGCACAACAATAACAATAAGGGGCTATTATGACAGCAATAATAAGAGAATGCACTAGTATTATAGGGACATAACCAAATACGCTAAAGCCTAAATGGAAAAAACACATACACGGTTGAAGAGAGAAGAAAAAATGATATGAAACCAGAAGAATATATTTTTGGCAATGAATGGATGGCTCTTTTGATCTGTCAAGGGAAGCATATGAGATGATAGGATATGTGGATGTGAGATAATACCTCTCCCTATTTCTTCTGTTAAAGGAATGGACTGGAGGTGGGGGAGTGACTTTCTTCCCCGATGCCCAATTGTCCACCTCATCAGCTCTCAAGAGCCTGAAAGCAGTAAACTTAGTATGTGGTTTCTGGTCATCTTTAAACCCTCCACAAAAATCTTGCCAATTGGAGCCCTAGTTCCCATCGCCCTCATCGCTAAAACCTCATTGTCACCTCCTCCTCCCCCCCTCCTCACTTTCTTCTCGTAGTCCCAGAATCCACTACCAAGCCACCCAGAACTGTTGTAATCTACCGCATCAAGCGATCACTCATGAGGACTGATGGGCAACATCATCATCAACTCCTTCGCGATTAGGCCCTTAAGACACAATGGTTCAGAGATCTAGTAATAGGACCACCTTTGGCATTGAAAAGAGTAGATGTCGCAATTAGGTCATCATTGAGATGCATGTGAGCCAATGCATAGGTAAGATCCATGCAAATTGCATGCAAAAAAACTAGAGGTTGCTAGATGTAGTGTCTATGCTCGTGATATGAGCTTAAAAAATATATATATATGCCAAGACGCATCATAATTGCCAGGACATCACTTGTGTAGTTTCATTTGATTTTGCAAAATGCCACCACCATCTCAAGACAACCACTTAATTACACTTTTTTTTGTACTGTTGATCGGAAAAAATGACCCTTTCAACATTCTAAGGGAGACCACCCAGTCAGGAACTTAAATAAATTCCTTTTCCATTGAAATGGTGCTTCTAACTGGTTAGACTAGGTCCAGTTACTTTTTTCTTTCTCTATTGGCTTAATTTATTTCGTTTAATTACCAACAAATAAGAGACATTAGATCAATTTTCCTTGTTGATCAGGAAAGAGAATGATCCTTAAGCTGACTTTGTGACTCAACCAAACCAATGTAAACTTTGCCTCTTTGGGAAGAGGACTTCTAAGATGCAGAAAAAAGAATTAAAATGAAAAACTTAACCTATGATGCACTTATCCTAGACCTATCTCAAGTCTTTCTCTCAATCAAGAGAAAGCTAAAAGGAAGGGAAAAGAAGAATGAAGGAAATAGACTAAGGAAATAGTTCACGAGATCTAATCCTTGTTAAAAAAAATACAAACAGATAAATGCCTAATAAATAGTTACCAAACACTTAATTGTAAATAGCTCCAACTCCTAATAAAAATATGTATAAGAACAAGAAATTTATGTCATTGTACTGAAATAGTTCAAATAAAATATCATGTAGGAAAACAAAACATCTATAACTCTAAATAGTTAGATACCTAGCTAGCCTAAAAAGTAAATGTTTGTTCTTATACAATTTCGTGTTTTCAAGATGCATTTATGATTAATTATGCAAGGTAGCTTAGTCAAAATTTTAAATGGGCTAACAATTAACATTTAACAATAGTGCTGAAGCTAACAAATAACTCATACAATAGAAATATAATTGAAAACTAAAATCATTTATTTCAATAACCGATGCAAACAATAGTTCCATACAACAATTATAGAAATAAATATTATTATGAATATGAGTCAAGTTACATAAACCTCAAAAGATTACAATATTGCAAATCCCCTGCTACCAGCAAACTCAATTCCCTGTCTACAAAGAAGACTTCAATCCCTCTAAAATAGTACAAATGAGCGTTGAAATTCCTCTACAAACTGACTAAAAGCTCCTAAATTATTCTTCCTCTTCTCCTGGATTTGAATCCCTATAACTCAACCCAACAATGGGTTTTTATACATGATTTAGAAATAATAACCATTTCCCCAAATCTCTCAATAGTAGAGTTATTAAAAATACAATGAAACAGAAGGATTGATTTGATTGGGATCTGGTAAAAAATCGATGGGACAGTTAAGAATGAATTCCCCAATTTAGTTTGTGCAATGCTAAAATTAACTTGGTGGTTTTCAACAAATTTATGCTAATAAAGGATTCATTTGCGGCTTGGAGGAATTTCATTGGATCATTTTTCGTTTTCAGCCATATATTGGTAGCTCTCTGTCATAACAAAAATAAAAATTATCCATTATATATTAAAAATAGAGTGAAAAAAAAACTTTGAAAAAACTCTCATTAAACCTGAAACCAACATATATATCATGACTTTTCAATTAATAAGAGAGAAGCCCCCTAGAGGTGACAAATGGTAAGCATTGATAGGCATCGAAGAAATCAATATTAGAAAACAATGCCTATCGAAGGTTTCTACATAGTCACACAACAAATCTTACGATATATGGAGAGTTTCGATGGGGAGCGGACACAATATTATATTAAATCAATTCTATAACCGTATTGGGTCTGAAGGTGATGATGTAGATGGATAGGTGGTGGGCACAAAGTTACGTCAAAGATCTTTTGATATCAGAAATTTCTAACATGGTTACATACGGGAGCTCTAATATGGAGCGACCACGATATCTTTATAGACTAGAATTAATACCATATCATGTCTAACATATTGGAGCCTGGTAGATATCGGAAGTCAGCAAGGAAGGCACATTGGGATATCAGAGATGGATGTTTATCAGAGTGTCAGCGTAGTGATATATCGGAGGTCGGAGCGGCATGGATATCGGAGTATCGGTAAAGTGATATATCGGAGGTTTTAACAATGTGACACACAAAAATCTCCGATATGTAAAAGATATAGGGCCCCGATATGTATTACAAAGGATTAAACTATAGCCACTCATTATAAGCCTTCGAATATGTCATATGACCATTTTATAATATGAAAGGCTTTACAAAAAGGACACTTTTAATAATAAGTGAATTATAACCACTCAAAAGCCAAAGCCACTTGGTTTCACTATATAATAAAAAACTTGGTCTCAAGGGCTATTTAAGGGATAAAAATAAAAATGCTATTTACAAATATAAATAAATAAAATAAAAACAAAAATAAGAAAAATAAAATCTATAAAAACAAAAAGGTAAAATACATTATATACATATCAATAGGCCAAGGCAGTGAAAATATTCAATCAACAATTGGGCACCATTTACAAACCAAATGTCCAAATGAGTTATTATATAAAGTTAAGAACATATCAAACTCATTGAAGCAATCCAAAATCTCAAAATAAAATAGTAATATGACCAATCATTCAATTATATGAAGGTTCTCTCTCCATTATATGAACCTTCATATAGTGCTAGTTATTATTATATTGAAGATCAATTTGCATTGGATTGTATGTAGTCCTCTTCCTAAAACAATGGAAATTTGTTTTATTTATTCAACATAAAACCAAAGATGGGATCATAATACACCCTATCTTACGTGACTAATGTTTAAGTGGTTTACCATGTTATTAGCAAGGTATCTACATAAGAAAAAAGGGATGTTTAAAGGTGTGTGCGTGAAAAATAAACTTGTCACATTGCACTTTGAAAGTCCCTAATCCATGTTAAATAATAGTGAATACTTACCATGTCCAAAATGTCATATATACTTATGAGGATTTGTTGATGTTCCCAAGGAGGAGTATTTACCTTATGGAAACTCTGAAGAATTACATGATATGGTTGATATTATGTAAGGTAAACAATATATTATTTTGAATGGTGAAAAAACACTTTCATACTCTACACATAAAAATGGGTGTCAAGGAATCAAAGAGGTATCAAGTTCTAAAATATTGTAGTAACCTACATAGATATACCCAAATTGAGATAATTTTTTTATGAACCTCTTCATTAGGAGCCACTTATCATTCTACCATCAAGATTGAGTGAAAAAATTGGTAGAAGGATAAGAAAGAATTCGGGATTTAAAATAGTCCATAACACATGTGTAAAGGTGGCCATAACTCTCAAAATAGAAGTTAGAGTGAATACAAATAACCTCAAGAAAACCAATCCAAGACACATGGGTGTCAAATTTTACAATGGTGATAATCTAGGGAAACACATCATGTGAAGGATTTGTCACTAGACATGGACAAATAGGAAGTATGGATGATGTCCCAATGTTAAAGGGATTAGATCCTATGATAAATTCAAGCAACAATAGGGTCATATGTGACTTGGTAGAGGGAGATCCAAATCCTATATGCTAGATCAATAATACTCCTTATTGATCCAACCATGGCTAATATAATAATCCAAAAATACTAAAATATTTAGTCAAAGGTCCTATATCCATGAAAAAAAGTTGGAAATCTATGTCAGATTCATCATGGGATATGAAATGGATGGAATTTTTTGTAATCTTAACTATTTGACAACATTTTGAGTAGTGTAAAATGTATTAGACTTTGATTTGGAAAGGTGGTCCAATTGATTCTTTTCAAATGCAAGAGGTTGGATTTTCGGGAGGAATCAGGCTAGATATCATTGGTTTTTATTATGGAAGAGTGATCCAATTTAACCTCCTTAATTGAATGATGTAATGGTCTTTGGGTTGCAAACTTGAATTTTTTCCAAGTATATTTCAACACTTGATGTTGTGTGACATTTCCTTACCTCAACCATAATGGCTTGGCAAACCATGCCTACAATAGCTAGACTATGCCTCTTCACTTAAGGTTTTCCCATAACTTCACCTTAATCTACAGTCTATCAAATGCAGCTAAGTCCTACTTAAACAATCACATTCAACAATAGGAACATGTCCAACTGCAACTTCTAAAACATCCCAAAATTAATTTAAAACTTAGTAAATATTTTAACACTTAGCCAATACAAAGAAAATAAAGGAATGATAACATCGAACAATCATAAAGAGTCCATAACACACATGTATATGTGTCACCTAAGGTAGTTTCCTTAACTTTATCATATGAAGACTATCATAGATATTCAATAGGGGAGTTGTGTCCTCTTACTTGTAACTATATTATAGATGTATAATGAATATAAGTAAATATATCCTTCTTCCTACTTCCCATTAGAATTGCATGAACCAACCCTTCAAGAAACCATTGGATTTCCTCCTACAGATCATGTCTTCTTCTTCTTACTTAGTCATTACAATTCACCCTATTGTTCCTAACCTTTAACTTAGCACAATTAAATAACTCCTTTGCACTCCTTGTGAATGAAAAATCACTTCTTATATTAGCATTTTTTAGGTTTCCTTTTTTTATATGAGACTTTCCTTACACTTGGAAGCCACTTCACTTGAAGGTGTAAAAAAGTTCCATCTATGAACTTTTTTTCTTTGGAGACTTTCTTTCTATCCATACATGTCAAATAAGTGTTCGCTATAGTGCACCCAAGTGTGTTCGACAATCTACCCAAGTCCACTCAAGTTTATCCAAGTTTTCCTAAGTGTGTCCAAGTCCATCCAAGTGTTACCAAGGGAATTCAAGTGTGCTAAGGTGTGCCTCATAGATTTTTTCTCAAGGGATTTTTACCTAAAATGTGTGTCCTATGATTTTATTTTGTGGGCGCTTGTGCCTAAAGGCACCTCTAACATTCATCATAAGCCCCATATGTGAATTTTTCAACTCCTTTGGTACTCATGTTGTCCAATCACCCAAGCCAGTCAAGCTCTCTATGCCAAAATAGTTTATCATGCATCATGCTTGCAAATTGGATGGGGTCATCTATCATAATCCCAATTTTTCCTTCCCTTGCTAAGTTTCATTCCAATCTTCTATTGGTGCATCCAACTAGTATGATTTTCCAAGATCTGTGATGCACCCAATTTGAACAAAGGAAATTTACATGTCCATGGTACACCTTTCCAACATACAAGAGTTCCCAAAATCACTCTTCTAGCCATCAACCTTTAGTCATGACCATCCATGTTGGTTAATGACCATTGATTTGATGATGCAATGGAGGTTCCTGAAGCCATTTGAGGCTAGGGCCTTGTAGGAATAATGGTAATTTCCATAGGGAAATTCATAAAAGTCATGCTTATGAATTAGTTAGGCCCAATTTGGAAAAATTAATGATATGTACTTTATAAGTGTGATGTAATGTATCTTTGTTGAGTACAAGAGGTGGTTCTAATATTAAGGGATTAAATATATTTCTAAAGAATATTTTAAGTTGTAATTCATAACACAATTATATTTATATTCTTATATTATTGTTACTATCATTGCTCAATTAGGGCCTTTAATTATAATTGTATCCTTTCTCTCTTATATATACCAAGTAGACATAGTTTTCACAATGAAAAGGCTTCTTATTCATTCACTTTATATCTTTATCAAGGTTTAAAAATATTCATCTATTTTACTTTTATGCTATTTGGGGTGTTTGGTCCATAATATTTGGTAGTAGATTATATGGTCCTGGGTTTGGTTCCTTCAAATGAGTCAAATCAACATTTTCATGGCAACTTTTTTGGGGGGAATTTTTTAGGATAAAAATTTACAAGGTGTAGAGAGGTCATATCAAAGTATACTTTATAAAAAAAATAGATTACAATTTTTTATACATTTGGATTCTAACTACTCTTGAAACTAGTCTCAGATAGGTGTTGTTGGTAAAATAGTCATATTTGATATTACAAACTCCAAATAAAGTACCACCTATGGATTTTAAAAGAATATAGACCAAGTTGTTTCAAATAAAATTTCTAAATCTTGGAGTGAAGTATTGGCTATGCAATAGTTTGCACATGTTCACTCCTTAAAAAAGGAAGATACTAGGCTCTAGTATCTCTACCTTAAATTTATTTTGGAAGCTCCAAATTGCATGGAATTAGTGGAAAGTTTAAGAGAAAATTGGAATATAAGATTGTAAATATGTGAACAACATAATATTAGAATTCAATAATTTTTAACAAGTTGAATTTTGGTTAGTTGAATAGTCTCAAAATCCCTATAACTAACATGTCTATATGTAATGAACCAAAATACAACTCCTGAAAGGATTATGAAAGTTCATCCTTGGTACAAGAATAGAATGAAGAGGTATATTTTAATATTTACACGTTCAAATAGAGAATCAAGATCCTAGAATCTGCAATGGCGAGACATGTTGACACCATGAATTTGGTAAGTAAAATAGAATTCCAATATTTTAAAGGGATCTCAAAGAAAATATTAAAAAATGAAATAAAAGAGATGGGAAACAAGCTATATGATTTAAAATACATTAAGGGTTACCTTTTGAAGGAGTTAAGATGCATCATGACCCCAAGTTCACCTACTCAAAAAGAGGATAAGGAGAACAAGACGATCAAATACCAATCACATGGAAAAAGTTTAACACATTTTGGAGAATGAGAGATTGGAGTCCTAGACACTTGATTATTCATCGCTCCAAGATCCACAACACCATGGGTTCAAATTGGGATCAAAGAACTACTTCATTTCCAATATCAATATGAGAAAGTTTTATGGCAATGTTTCCATGACATGGATCTTCCACATGGAGCAATTATTTGATTTACACCAACTTTACAAAAGTTAACTATTACATCTTTGTATTTAAATCTTGATCAACTTTTTTGGTACTAATGGCTTTGTGATCATACAAAGGAATTTATTGTCTCTTGGTTTGTTTTTATATGAGTTGATAGTATATTATGGGGATATTAAGAGGTATACCTTCTTTATGCAACTGATAAATATTAGGGAAAGAAGTCTGGTTACGTTCCACATCCAAGACTTTCAAAAGCCAAGTCTTATAGTGAAAAACATTTTGAAGGATAATTTGTTGGATCTCTTCATGGGCACTTTAAAGGATATGATTTGATCTAAGAGCATCCTTGGCCTCAGGCAATCCTCATTAACCAAAAGCAACTTTACGTTTGAGTTCACAATAAGTGTCAATACTCCTATTATGTAGTTGTTAGCACACCTAGCTTATAGTTGTTACTACTATAGATATGCTTTATAGAAGTGGTGACTAATTTTGAGTTGTTGGCACTCCCAAGATCACTTGTTGATATCCCTGTTATGCGAAATTATTGGCACACCCAAAACAAGAAGTTGTTTAATTACATTGCTACAAGACAACCATTACTAGATACACTATGAGATAGAATGCAGGTTATAAAATTTGGTTTGTCCACGTACTGAGAGGAAATGAAGAAATAAATTTCTAGAAGATGAAGAGATCAACAACATGGGAAACATTTTACTTTAGTTGGAATGTGAAGACGTCAATAGCATGAGAATAAATTGTGGGAACAAGGAAGGAAAGGGACTTTTATGATTTTGGGCTTTTGCTTCTGCCTCTCGGGGCTTTTGGAGTGAGTGTTTTGGCTATTGTGTGGTATTTCTATGCCACCTCATATAATTTTCAAGTTAAAGAATTTAGACTTCTGTGATCCATAATCTTGTTTGTGAGAATAATTTCGGTAAAATCACATAAGAAATCATTTGTCGACGCGTTTTGAACCAACCAGTGTGGTACATCGTCAAGACAAGTTGAAGATCCAATCTGAGAGATAAGTTAAATAGGGACAGCAGGCCATTCCAACAGCTAAATTTTTCGGTTAAAGGACCTCTAACGGCCAGGTTTGACCAAGCCCAAGGGCAGGGACCCAAATTTTATTTTATTATTTAATTTATCAATTTATTATTTTCATTCTTTTAAATATTATATCATATATTATATAATATATTTATTGATATTAATATTAATATTATTTTATTAATTTCTATTATTTACCCAACTATAAAATTAATTATCATTAAAATTTATTTATTAAATTATTAGGTATAAATATAATGGTAAATTATTATTATATTACTTACCTTTTTTATTAAAGGTAATTTAGATCCAGAACTTTAATTAAAACTATTTTATTTTATTTTAAATATTAAAAACTGTTTATATATTAATAACAATTATTAAATCTTATTAGTATATATTGATTTAATTAATATAATTTACCATATTACATGAAAAAAAATTTATTTTATTTTTTATTATTTATTATTTATTTTTTCTAATCCCAATATTTAATGATTAATATTGATATCAATATATTAATATTTAATCTCATTATAAATATTATTTATTAAATTATTAGAATAAATGTAATGGTAAATATGATTTATTGTATACCCCTTATTTTTATTATTAAACATAAGATTAACATTAGATTAATTTAAAACTAAGAATTATTTTTTTATTTTATTTATATATTTATTTTATTAATAATTTATTATATTAATATTACTATTATGAGGGAAAGTAATTAAATTATTAAACTAATATACAGTATTATTAAGATAAATTTGTTAATAACATTAACTTAATATTACTAGTAATAGTTTCTAAAGGACTAATATTATTATTATTACAAGGGCTATTATTGTATTATGTATAATAGTACATGTTACAACCGAATCAAAAGGTCCATTTCATTTATTAGGAAAAGGGGTCAAAAGACACGAATATTATTAATAAAATCATTCAAACCGGATTAAGGGAGGAACACGAAACACAAGACCCGCCGGAATGAGGAGGCTAGGAAGACAGGGCTGTGATCCAGCAACTGTTAATCTTCCAGTCGTCATCCCTATTGAGATTTTTAGGCCTTTTTTCGATTTCAAGGACCTCTCTAAACTTCCGATGGTGAAACTGCGCAACTTTTGCAATGACACGAGCCTCTTCAATACAGACATGATGTTTGGTCTTCTCAGCATGCTCTGCAAGGGCCGAGGACTTGGCCCTTCCATGCTTTAAGTCTGCCGAATGCTCATTAATGCTTTGATTAATAGAGCAACCGGTCTCACCAATGTATGGTGTCCCACAAGAACAGGGAATGACATAAACTCCCTTCATGTCTTTCGGGTCGATAGGATCTTTAACAGATCTTAGAGAGCCACAGATGGTATTAAGAGGTCTAAAGGTTGCGGCGACATTGTGCTTCTTCAGAATCCTAGAAATCTTGTCAGTGGTTCCTTGGATGTAAGGTAGGTGAACCCCCATGACACGATCTTTAGGATCTTTATGGATTGAAGGCTCCTTATGGGCCTTGAGGAAGGCTTTTTGACCCAGGTGTCTACTGTAACCATTCTTAACAAAGACATCTAGGAGATGAGCCTTATCCTTTTCCAAGCTCTTTTCATCAGATATTCTCACATCACAGGTAGCATGCGTGCTAAGAACACCCAACTTCTGAGCAAGGAAATGATGGGAGCTAGCATGCAGATATTGATCAGTATGAGTTTTCTTTCGAAAAACCTAGTGAGAAAAGGAGCCATCCTCATTCTTAGAGATGAGAACATCCAGGAATGGAAGACATCCATTGACTTCCTTTTCCATAGTGAATTTAATGGTGGAGGACTGGTTATTGAGATGACGAAAGAAAATATCCAACTCACCAAGATCATGAGACTAAACTACACCTGTGTCATCTACAAATCTCTTCCATAGCTTCGGTAAGAGATGAGATGAGGCCAAAGCTTTGGACTCAAAATCCTCCATAAAAAGATTAGCGACAACCGGGGACAAGGGGGAGACCATGGCAACTCCACAGGTTTTCTCATAGAATTCTCTTTCGAAGCTGTAAAAGGTGGAAGTAAGGCATAGCTCAACCAACTGAGCGGTATCAGGGTCAGTAAGCTTGTTGATAACCTCCATGGCCTCATTGATGGGAATACAAGTGTAAAGTGAGACTACATCGAAACTTACCAGAATGTCCTCGGGTTTAAGCTTAATTCTCTTAAGATCATCAATAAATGAGGCAGAGTCTTTGACAAAAGACTCTATGTGACCAACTAAGGGTCTCAGCTTCAAGGCGAGGAATTTAGCAAGGAGGTAAGTAGGACCTCCTATGGTATTGACAATGGGCCTCGGGGGAACCCCTTCCTTGTGGACCTTTGGAAGGCCATAGATCCTAGGTGTAATGGGGTTTCCCTCTATGAGTTTCCGGGAAAGAGGATTAGTGGAATTACATGACTTGATCGCAAGAACGACTGCTCTAGAAACCCTTTTAAGAGGATTTTTAGCAAGTTTTTTATAGCTTCCACTATTGCAAAGATGATCTAGCATCTTATTCCAGTAATCCTCTCTATCAAGGATGACGGCGGCCCCTCCTTTATCCGCTTTCAAGACAACGACATCATGATCTGGTTTAAGGTTTTTAGAGCCTCAAACTAAGCTTTGCTGATATTACTCCGGGGAGGTTTTGCTCTCCTCAGGGCCATGGTACAATCTTGCCTAATCGTGTCTTTAGTCTTATCAGGAGGGTTCTTAATGCCAAATTCCACATCGCAGATGATGTCTTCAACAAGAATTTTTCTAGGAGCTAAGGCAAAATTAAGACCTTTTCCTAAGAGACTGAAAACAGAATGGGGAAAGGAAAAACTAGACAGATTGATTACCTTATTTCCCGGGGGGAGATGACGAGAATATCCTCCAAGGTTATAATTATTATTATTGAGGAAATTCTCACTATTTTTATTATTATTACTATTCTTCTCGAAACTCTTAATCTCATTCCTAACTACTCCTTTATTATTATAATAATTATTACTATTCCCTTTACTATTACTAAGATTATTGTCCTCATATTTGCTCAGATTATTATCACTATTAATTTCCTCATTCCAAGATACCATATTATCGTAGTTAATATCATCATTACAATTCCCATTATTATTATTTGCTTTCTTATTATTCTACTTAATAATATTAAAACTATTGCATTTATGGTCAATTTTACTATCATTATTAATATCAAACATATTGCTACTATTATTAAAATCCATGATACATTTATAATTCCTATTTTTCATATCATAATTACCACCCTTAATATCATTACCGCATAAGAAATAGGAAAACTCACCATTGCACACACCAGAAGGGTTAATGACCTAGAGATTATCACCAACTCCGCTTATGCAAGAGACCACCCGCGGAGACGCACCCGAACCGCCACCTCTCAGATTCGTAGAGAGCCTTTTATCGATCGCCAGCCTGCCACCAAACTCTATCTGTGGAGAACGGTCCGAATACCTGACGGCTGGAGACTCACCATCAAGATCTAGGGCTGAGAGCACCACAGCTGAACCAACCCTTTGTCGACCCGAGCCGCGGATCGAAGGGGAGGCCCGCAGAAAAGAAGAGCTCGACCGTGAATCGACACCAGTGCTGGTCGAGGGTGGAGAGAGGCCCCGGTTACCGCGTGGACAGGAATTGCTGCTGGACCCATCG
>APFE030896650.1:1850-14475 GCA_000404065.3 Pinus taeda | reverse complement strand
GGCGGAATAGCAGGGTGGGTTGGACGATACGAGAGCAGGGGCCAGCGCAGGGGAGGCGGAACAGAACGGAGGGAAGAACTAACCCTCACGCAGGAGTTGAAGAGCCTTAAACAGTGAGTGATGAGGGAAAATATGGAGAACCAGCAAGGGAGGGGAGAGATCCCCTCCTTTAAAAATATAGTTGCAGGTGAGGCAAGTGGCAGCGGCGTCCAGAATGAGGCCAGGGCGAATAATAAAGAAGCACCAGTGATGGGTAAACTGTGGCAAATGAAGACAGAAGGAAAATTTTTACCAAGGGCAAACAAGAAACCCAGATATGTAATACCCAACAACATGCTGGAGGAATACAACAGCTATATGAAAGATCATGCACTGATTTGCAAGTTCATAGGGTATTGGCCTAATGAAAAAGAAATATACATGTGGATTTATCAAAGGTGGAGACCAAAAGGACACATAAAATTGAAACTGGGAGCAAAGGGGTTTTTTACAGCAATATTCGCAAATCTGGAGGATAAAGAGAGGGTTTTTGAGGAAGGGCCATATTTCATGAACAACGCAGGCTTGTTCATGAAATACTAGGAAGAAAGATACAATCCTGACAATGAAAAGATGTTGGAAGCCCCGATCTGGGTCAGATTGTTTGGATTACCAGTGGAATTTTGGAACCCCGAGATTTTGGAAGGGATAGGCAACACGATCGGTGCCTTTGTCAAGGTAGCAGATACAATGAAGAAAGGTAAGTATACATCTTATGCAAGACTGTGTGTTTACATGAATATAGTTGAACCTCTCCCGGAACATATAGAATTGGAATATCATGACACAGTTTGGCAACAGCCATTAGACTATGAGCATATCCCTTTCAGGTGGAGAAGGTGCCATGAGTATGGTCACCTATACAGACAATGCCCTTTAAACAAGGAGGAAGAATACATAAGGAAAAAAGAAGAACAGCATAGGGAAGCAGAGAGAACAGAGGAGACAGACAAGGGTTTCCAACAGGTTACCACAAAAAAGAAAGCAAACAAAGAAGGAACAAGAGTGCAGATACAAACAAAATCATCGAACATTGAAAGCCAGAACAAGTTTAAAATCCTCCAGGATAACAATGAAGAAGATGAGGACAATGTGGTTGAGGGTGAAGATCTAGAAAATGAACCCATGGAAATTTTCCAGGAAATAGGAGAAAAAGTCGCAGAACCAAGAGAAACAAACAAAGAAGAAACAACTGAAAATATAGAAATACTAACTAACCAAACCCAAAAGGAGATGGAGAGTCAGCAGGAAAGCGAGGCAGAGGAAGAAAGGATTATGAGACAAGTAATCCAGGAATGGAAAAACTTGGACGAAAGATTCATTCCAGATCAGCAAAAACAAATATATAAGGAGGATTTTCAAAAGTATAAAGAAAGAAATAGGGGGAGTATGGACAATCAAGATGCTACAGCAGGAGAACAAGGAAAAGAACAGATGGGAAAAGGCAGGTCTGGAAAAAGAAGTAGGAAAAGAGGGAGAAAAACAATGAATGAAACGATTCAAACAGTTGGCGAAGTATTGATAAATTCAGGTAAAGTGATACCTCTGTCAGAGGTATTTTCCTACCCCTCCAAGAGTTTTAAATGATTATTATCAGCTGGAATATTAGGGGGCAGAACAGCAAGGGTAAGCAGAGATATATGAAAGAGAAATTAAAAAAGGACAGACCAAGTATCATGATCCTACAAGAAACAAAAATCACCATGCAGCAAATGGAAGGAATAATCAAAAATAGTAAACTCCAATACGAAGTCATGGGACAGGATGCAATCGGTTCAACAGGAGGCATTGCAATACTATGGAATCCAAACGAAATAATTTTTGAGAACTGGACCAGTATGACTAGAATCCTTACAGGTTCAGGAAGAATAGCGAGGACGAAGGAAAAGGTAACAATTTCAGGAGTGTATGGTCCCCATACTCCGGGAGATAGAGAAAATTTTATTAAAAATCTGCAAGCAACTCGAAGACTTTATCCGGAGACAGCTTGGATTGTAGGAGGTGATTTTAATGTAATCCAGTCCCTAAAAGAAAAAAAGGGAGGCATAAGGAAAATAGATTAATATATGGAACTATTTAACGATATGATAGATGGTTTGATGCTGGTTGATATATCAACTATCAACGGAATCTACACATGGAATAATAGGAGAGGGGGTAAGAACCAGATCACCTCCACATTAGATCGGTTTCTAGTATCAGAAACAATTATGAATAGAGATGTATTCATAGAAGCAAAGATCATTCCATCTCTTGGCTCTGATCACTGGCCGATTAGATTGGAAGTGGATATTAAGGCTAATCTCGGCAAGAAGCCATTCAGATTTGAAGCTTTTTGGCTTAGACACCTGGACTTCATAGAAAAAATGGAGGAATGGTGGATGCAAAGCGCAGTTCAGGGAAAATGTAAAATGCATACCTTCCAACTTAAACTTAAGGAGCTAAAAGGGAGGATAAAAAAGTGGAACAAGGAAGAATTTGGAAACATTATGGAGGAAAAATAGAAACTGGAAGAAGAAATGGAAGCGTTGCAGCAAAGGATAATAAATGAAGGGAGAACAGAGGAAAGTAGCAGAAAAGAAGGGATAATATTAGGAAAACTGGAAGAGAGGAGAAAGCATGAAGAAGTCTTATGGAGGTAGAAATCTAGAATAAAATGGCTCGGGGAAGGGGAAAGGAACACCAGATTTTTTCATCAAGAAATGGTTCATCATCGACAGAGGAACATAATATTTTCTATCAAAAACGAGGATGGAGAGAGGATTGTTGAACAGGAACGGATCGAAAAAGTGTTGATGGAATATCACAAAGGAATATTGACTGAATCTCAAGTGGACAGATCTGAAGCTATAAGGCAAATCTGCACGGCCATCCCCAGGTTGGTAACTGAAGACCAGAATAAAGCCCTAATGAGAGCGGCTAGTCTGGAAGAGGTGGAGGAAGTGGTGATGAGCATGAAGAAGGGAACAGCTCCTGGACCGAATGGCTTTACAGTCGATTTCTATCAAGCGGCCTGACATTTTATGGGCAAGGAAATTTTGGAATTGATAGAAGAATCTCGTATAAACCAAAAGGTATGGCCTGCTCTTAATTCTACTTTTTTCACTTTGATCCCTAAAAATGATAAATCAGAGGATGCCAAGGGTTTTAGACCCATTTCCCTTTGCAATTTTATTTACAATAATTTCTTCCCTAATGGAAAAAAGACTGAAACCCCTGTTAGAGAATCTGATATCCCCTGAACAAACCGGCTTCGTTGAAGGACGACAAATTCTAGATGGACTAGTGGTTACTCAAGAAGTAATTCATTCTATGAAAGCTAAGAAACAAAAAGGAATGATTATAAAACTAGATTTGTCGAAAGCTTATGATAGAATCAATTGGCAATACTTGGAAGAAATTTTGGGAAGCTTTGGGTTTAGTAACAGGTGGATAAAGTGGGTTTACAGTTGTATATCAACCCCTAATTTCTCAATTCTGGTCAATGGAACTCCTTCGAAAACCTTTAAGGCTTCTAGATGAATAAGACAAGGCGATCCCATATCTCCTTTCCTTTTTATTCTTGCTGCAGAGGGTTTGGGTAGGTATCTTAAACAAGAGAGAATAACTGACAACATCAAAGGGCTAAGATTGTGGGGTAGTGAACTGCCAATAACTCACCAACAATTCATTGACGACATTATGCTGTTTGGGGAACCAACTGTAAGAGAAGTGAGAAATCTGAAAAAGGTTCTTGACTTATTTGCCGAAGCTTCGGGGATGGAAATAAACAAGGAAAAATCATGCACCTTTATATTCAATACGATGGAGACAGTTAAAAGCCACTGGACTAGGATGCTAGGTTTTAAGCAAGGGGAACTCCCAACGAAATACTTGGGAAACGTATTGGATTTCAACCCTAAGAGATTGAAGAATTGGCAAGGAGTCCTAGAGAAATTAAAAAACAGAGTGGCTAACTGGACTTTCAGAACCTTAAACATTGTTGGAAGGATTGTTCTAGTAAAATCATTATTGCAAGCTATCCCCATATATCCACTTTCGATTATGGCAGTGCCTCAAGGGGTTTGTACCAAGATCAAAGAAATTCTAAGGAAGTTCATTTGGGGAGGTTCGTCCCAACAGAAGAAGTGGGCCTTAGTTTCTTGGAAACATTTGACAAAATGAAAGGAGGAAGGAGGTTTGGGTCTACGTGATCTAGATAAACTCAACAAAGTGCTCGGTGCAAAACTTTGGTGGCGATGGCTGAGAGGGGGCAATGAATTATGGAAGAAACTATGGAGGCACAAGTACAATATGCCAGACTCTAAGGAGGCTATTTACCGCATGCAGGAAACCCCGAAGGGCTCAACAATTTGGGAGCTAGCTAGTCAGAATCGATATATAGTAGAAAAGAACGTTTTCTGGGAAATTAGAGGAGGAGGGGAAGCTAAATTTTGGGATGAGAATTGGCAACAAAGGGAAAAAATGAGTAGTATTCAAAGAATCCAGAACATACATGATAAAATAGGTGACAACCATACATATGTTAAGGATTACTGGAAAGAAAATGAACTGGATGGGATATGGCGGAAATGGACAACACTGGAGGATTGGGGCATCGAGACAGATCAGGAACAACATGAAGCTTTCATGAAAGAGGTAGAGTCCAGGAAAGTGAAAGCGAGAACAGGGAGGGATATCATCAGATGGGGGAAATCAACGAAAGGGTCAAGGAGGCATACTATCTGGCAAATCAATAGGAAGTCACTGAAAGAAATCAAGACTGGAAGGGCATTTGGGGTAAAAACCGGTGGCCGAAAATTACCCTATTCGCATGGCTAGTAGCTAAGCACAAGATCCTGACATGGGATAAGCTTCAAAAGAAAGGCTTCAGTGGGCCTTCAAGATGTTATTTGTGCAACAGGGAAGCAGAAACTCAATATCATCTATTAATCAAGTGTGGTTATGCCAGGAATCTATGGAGGGAAGTAGGGACAATATTCCTAAAACCTGAAAGGTACTCGAAAGAAACAAACGAAGTGATCTTCCACTGGCAGAAAGATAAGTTTCAATGCAAAGTTGTTCGAAGAGCATGGGATCTCATTGCCGGTTTTGTAATTTGGATGGTGTGGAAAGAAAGGAATCGCAGAGTTTTCCAAAACAAATTGAAAAGCACAGAAAAAATTTGGAAAAGAGTAGTAAACCTAACTAGAGAATCAATTCTGGTAGAGAAGTGGGATATGGAAGACTGGAAAGCTAATCAGGGTGAGGAGAAAATTCTTAAGAACCTAAATCTGAAATATGAAATGGTGCATAATAAAAAGATGGATAGGCTTAATGCAAGACATCAGAGCCATGACAATTTTGCATAGCCCAAAGACAATTTTATGAAGTTAAACTTCGACGGGGCGTCGAAGGGGAATCCAGGTAATGCCGAATTCAGAGGAATCTTCCAAGACCAGGGAAACACCAGGTGGATCTATGCAGAGTGGGGTGGAGAGATGACAAACAATGAGGCCGAATTATGGGTGATTCACCAAGGGTTGAGAATTGCGATTCGAAATGGTTACAGAAATTTGGAGATAGAGGGAGATTCTCAGATGGCAATTGAAATCCTAAAGAAACTGAACAACGGGAAGAATTGGGAGCAGGTTACCAATAGTTGGCGAATGGCAGGGATTGTTCAAGAAATAGCGGAGCTTCTAAAAGGAGTTGAATACAAAATATTCAATCATGTAAAAAGGAATGGAAATCGAGCGGCTGATTTCCTCGCGAATTGGGGTTGCAAGGGTCGAGACGGCAAGATAGACAATCAATGGAGAACGGTACGACCCAATGGAGATTGGGAGGATTTGGCCAGTATCATTAATAATGACCATGAAAAAGCAACGAAGGAAAACAATGAGTAAGCAACAAACGCGAATCTTAGTATTCGTGCGATAGACAAGTGAGATGGATCAGAAAGCCCAGACAGTTAATGAATGTCAGATACGGCTTAGGGAAGATATCATGGACAGGCATGCAGGAATAAAACTGGAATGTGCGATGTCAGGAAGGAAAAATCCACCATGCAGTGAATCAATCAACGCAAATAATTGGCAAAGAGGAGGAAAAGGTATGTCAGATTCCATAAATGGAAATGAAGCAAATCGGACAGTTTATAGGAAAGGTGAAGGGTGAAGTAACAGGTGGTAGCGGAAGACTAAGCTGACAGGTAAGATGAGCGGGGATAGAAGTATTATAAAGGAATGGCAGCAAGGGATTCGACAGCGAAAGAAATACATAGAAACCTAGAGAGGGACACGAAGAGAAGAGGTGGTGAGCGATAACAGAGAGAGGTTGCACCGATATCCTACAGAGGCTACTATGGAGACCAGGAAGCAAGCAAGGATCGCCGAAGAAATGGAGGCTGAGCTCGGCAGAGAAAGGGATAGGAAAGGCAAGGCGGTTGTGAAAGAAGAGAAAATGGAGGAGATATACGAGATTTACAATGATTCTAAGGAGGAAGAAGACAGGCAAAATAACAGCAGGTGGGATAAGGGGTGAAGCAGAAGTGAAGACGAACGGGAGCAATAGAAAACCAGCGACGAACAGCTGGGTCAACGAGGAGGAAGGGTAAGGCAGAGAGGAAAACAGAGGGAAAACAGGCAAGCAGGAAGCGAGATGGAACCGAGCAGCTTGAGAGGTGGAGGAGCGAGCAAAGCCCGAGGAGCAAGGGGAGGGCAACGTGAGCAGATGGGGAGACCGGGAAAAAAGATGAGACAGTCGATGGAAAAGAAAGCTCAGAAAGCTGAGAGGGCTTATAGGCAGAATATGTGCCCCAGAATTAGAAGAATTATCCAGAATATGGAGGAGGAAGCCATTCAAGCTCAGTCGAATTCTGAGATGGAAGATTGGGAGTTTCTTATCCATGACCCTAGTAACACTAGGGGTAGAATGTCAATGTTTAAACATTCCCTCCATATATACTAGGTAATGAAAAGACTATTGGCTAAGGCCCTGGAGCAAGCAGCAACAGAGATGGCAGAACTGGCGCAGGGAGTTCAAAATCTAAGGAGGGAGCTACGTATTATTCAGATTACCTTGGAGATGTAGGAGAAGAAGCTGGATGAGATCCAGCAGCTGATAAAGGAAGGCCAGCAGATCACGAACAAGGAGACTACCCAGCGTCTAGAAGCAGCAGCTGAGTAATTTTAGATATGTTTTACTTTTGATGAAAATGCATAGTATAGATAAGTTAGGCAAGTTTCAAATATTAGAGGTAGAAAGCAGTTATATGCATGTAAGTAGAATTAGAAATTTGAAAGACTGTGTAGTGTATTTAGCTTGGATAAACAGGCTATGGACCTTTTACTTTTGGGCGACGGTTAAGAACTTCAGGTGGTTGAAATACTCGGTTTCCCCAAGAGGGTGAGTGGAAGGCAACCTCATTTTGATGTACTTTTTTGAATTGAAGTAATAGAAAGAAAAGAGCAACACCTTAGCCTACAAAAAAAAAAATTAATAATATTTACCATTATATTATAACTAATAATTTAAATAAATAATATTTATTAATGATATTAATTTATATGTTGGTAAATAAAATAGAAATTAATATAAATAGTAATATGTAAATAATAATATTAATACCAAATAATAAATAATATATATAATTAATTTATATAATATATTTTAAGAATGAAAAAATAATAAATTTGAATAAAATAAATAATTAAATAATTAAATAAAATTTGGGTCCCTTCCCTTGGGCCTGGTCAAACCTAGCCATTAGAGGTCCTTTAACCGAAAAATTTAGCTGTTGGAATGGCCTGTTGTCCCTATTTAACTTATTGCTCAGATTGGATCTTCAACTTGTCCTGACGATGAACCACACTAGTTGGTTCGAAACGCGTCGACAAATGATTTCTTATGTGATTTTGCCGAAATTATTCTCACAAACAATTTTCAAGTTCTTTGCAAACACTCTTCTTAAATTTGAATTATTGCATGTAATAATACATTTTGAAAGAATAAATGTATTTGAATTCTATTATAAGCTCTTGTGATGAGGATTAAAATTTCTCTTGTTTCGACTTTGTGATTTAGTAATTGAATTATTTCGATACAGTAGTCAAAACCCAATGGTTGTGGTTGTGTGCTTTGTAGCAGGAATTCAAATTTTTTAGTTTGCTCGGAAAGTTATAGAATCTCACATATTGTGTCAAGTGGTATCAAAGTGTGTTTATTCTGGGATTTGCACCTTGATTTGATTCATGTAACAAAGTATCAAGAAACCTTGTAGGTGGTTTTTCAACAAGAGTGTTGAAGGTACAAGTTGGGACACAAAACTTGGGTTGAGGTCTGTGGATGTCAATGACACATTTATAACTTGTAAGCATACAACCAAGGAGAAGAGGAGCATGATGAGGAGGTGCATAAAATAAAGAAATGTAAGAGTTAAGATGAAGAATAGAATAGTTAAAAAATTAAATAAATGGATATACAGAAGTAGATTCAAAACTTGAAGAAGAAATAGATGAAGAACGTGACATTGAGTAGAGAGACCCAACATCAAAGTTGATTTCATACTTGAGCAATATAGATGGTGAAAGAGTTGAATAATATTGTTATGATGGAAATCTGAGAGCTATGTGCTTATTGATTGGATTGGAGAACTTGAAAGATACTTCTAGTATGAAAATGTCTAGGATCCAAATCAAGTGAAATTTTCCATGATGAAGTTGAAGGGTCATTATGCACTATGGTGGGATATGCTATAGAAATACAGAGTAAATAATCACCTTTAAACTATCAAGACTTCGAAAAAGATGATCCCAACAATCAAGGAGAAATTTCTATGTGTTTATTACCAACAAAATTTGTATAGACAAGTCCATAATCTAAGCCAAAAAGAAAGTTTCTTTCATGAGTACACCAAAGAGTTTTTCAGACTATCACTTCAATCAAGTATAAAAGAACTAGAATTCGAAAGATTTGCAAGGTATGTGAATGGACTGAATACTTGATTCAAGATGAAATGATTACACATATTTATCTTTGTGAAATATGCAACCCCGCACAAATATTCCATGATATCTAGATTGTTGATGAATCCTATCACATTTCCTTGAAGGTAGAGGAAATGTTGAATAGGAAAACATAGCAGAGAGGTATAGGATGAGGTTCTAAAGGCAGAAGTAAGGCAGGGACTCCTAGAGGTAGTTAAAAGGGAGAAGAATTCACCAGTGGTTAAGGTGGTAGAGATGGGAATATCATTAGAAGAGGCAAAGGAATTCTTGGAAGAGGAAGGGAAAAGTATGTGTTTACTTGTTATCACCATGGAGTTAAATGACATAAGAAATCTCAGTGCCTAGGAGGAAAAAATTTAGGGAGAAGAGGTCAATCCAAAGCACAAGTTACAGAAGACAATGAAACTTCTATTGTTGGAAAAAATGTGATTGTATTGCAATAAGAACATGGATAAAACTTGACTTTTCACATAGTACTACTAAAACCTAAGAAGAAGATAGTGGAGCAACCAGAACAAAGAAGCAAAGTTTTGAAAACTAAATGTAAGGTCCAAGGAAAGCTTTGTAACTTGGTCATAAATGGAGGAAGTACAAATAATTTTTTATCCATTGAAGTCATGGGCAAGTTAAAACTCAAGAGTTTAGTCAATTTGAATCCTTAAATAGCCTTATTGTTACAAAAGGGACAATAGGTGGTTGTCTCTAAGAAATTCTTATTTAATTTTTGAATTGAAAGCCTTTAGGAGCAAGTGTTGTGTGATGTGGTTGACATGGATGCATGTCACATACTTCTTGGAAGGTCGTGGTTGTTTGATATGCAATTTCACCATGATGGTCGGGAAAACAATTATGAATTCATGAAAGATGGACAGTGGTACAAACTCACCTTGATGTTGGAAACTACATCAGTAACATCAAGTACCAACACGTGTAATGACAAGAACATGTTATGTTAAACCAAGGAGTTTGTACATGAAGAAATAAGGGAAGAAAATTGTTTAGTAGCGATTCCAAAGGTTGTGCAAGAGGAAGTGGAATTAGAAACCATACCTCTAGAAATTAAATCCTTGTTAGATGAATTCAAGGAGATTGTTGCAAATGAATTTCCAAAATGACTGCCTCCTGTGAGAAGTATTTATCATAAGATTGACTTGATTCTTAGATCGATTTTACTGAACAAGGTACCTTACAGGATGACTCCAACAGAGAGTGAGGAAGTAAATAATTAGGTACATGAGTTTCTTGATAGATGATTGATAAGATAAAGTTTGATTCCATGTGTTTTACCAACAGTATTGACTCTAAATAAGATATTTGAATGGAGAATATTCATTGATTCTAGAGCCATTAATATGATAATAATCAAGTACCAATTTCCATTTCCAAGGATGGAGGATATCATGGACTATTTGAGTGGGGTTGCATAGTTCACAAAGATAAACTTGAAGAGTGGTTATCATCAAATCTAGATCAAGGAAGGTGATGAGTGGAAGACTTCTTTCAAGATGAAGGATAGATTGTTTGAATGGTTGATTATGCCATTTGGGCTGACTAATTCCCCTATCACATTCATGAGGCTTGTTAATGAGGTCTTGAAACCATTATTGGGAAACATTATTGTATTATACCTAGATGACATTTTAATTTTCAGAAAAAACAAAGAGGAGAACTTGGAGCATGTAAGGAAAGTGTTGCAATGGTTGAAGGAAGAGAATTTGTTGACTAACTTGTAGAAATGTACATTCATGCAAGATGAATTAGCGTACTTATGATTTGTGTCTTCCAAGGAAGGTTTGAAAATGGATTCTGAGAAGGTGAAGGCTATATTGGTTTGGCCAACACCTCAATCCGCTTTTGAGGTGAGGAGCTTCCATGGATTAGCAAACTTATACCAGAAATTCATTAGGAAATACAACTATATTTGTGCACCTCTTACTGAGTGCATGAAAAAGGGGGATTTTAAATGGGAAACATTAGCAGGAAAATCATTTGCAAATTTGAAAAAGAAGGTGATAGAGAAACCTATTTTGATGCTTACAAACTTTTGAATAAACTATTCCAAGTTAATTGTGATGAAAGTGGGACAATAATTGGAGTAGTTTTAATTCAAGAAGGTGGACCAATAACATTCTTTGGTGAGAATTTGAATGAAGCTAAGAAGAAGTATTATGTATCTGACCAGGAATTTTATGTTATTGTGTGGGATTTGAAGAAGCGGAGACACTATTTGTTGCCCAAGGAATTCATATTGTTTACTTCACAAAGAATTACAATATATCAATAGTCAAGGAAAGTTAAATCAAAGGCAATCTAAATGGGTTGAATTCCTGTGAATTTATACATTTGTTCTAAAGAATAGGTTTGGAACGTCAAAAAAAATTGCATACGCCTTAAGTGGGAGAGTGATGTTAACACTTTTCCAATAGAAGTGGTTGGTTTGGAAAGCATGAAGGGGTTGTATGCAGAAGATGTCAATTTTGGAGAAGCTTGGGCAACTTGTAAAGCACATTGGAGTGTGAATAGAACCATTTTCTTGGATTACCATATCCAAGAAGGGTTTTTATTTAAAAATAATCAATTGTGCATTCCTCAAGGGTTGATGAGGCTTAATCATATTAAGGAGCTACACTATGGAGGCTTAGGTGAACATTTAGGCATGGATAAGATTGTGGTGTTTGTAATGAAGACATATTTTTGGTCTAGCATCAACAACAATGTCAAAAAAAAAAATTAATTGTTGTAGAGTTTTCTGACTAGAAAAGGGTAGAATTCAAAGTAGGAGGCATTATACTACATTGTCAGTACCAAAAGGGATGTGGGAATATGTGAGAATGGACATTGTCTTGGGTTTGCCAAGGACACAAAGGAAGCATGATTTGGTGATTATTTTTCTAGATAGGTTTTCGAAGATGGCACGTTTGATAGCATGAAAGAGAATAAGTGATGCTACTAAAGTGGTTGTTTTATTCTTCAAAGAAGTAGTGAGAATTCAAGGTTTCCCAAGAACCATTACTTCAGATAGGCATACAATATTTTTGGGTCACTTTTGGAGGACAATATGGAAGAAAATGGGATCTAAATTGTTATAAAGTTCAACCTATCATCCACAGATAGATGGACAGACTGAAGTAGTGAACATGAGTCTTGGAAATTTCCTGAGGAGCTTGAGTGGTGAAAATCCTAACCAATGGGATATGATCTTGGCATAGACAGAGTTTGCATACAATGACTCAGTGAATAGTGTTACCAGGAATAGTGTCCACTCGGATGCTGTTATTCCCACTAAGATGGGTGGCTATCTTAGAAACAAACAAGTAAAGTCTACTTTCGTTTTCCCTTATGAAAATAGATAGGAGTGGAACAAAGGAGACCAACCTCAGTCTTGCGCTTGATTTCCTCTCCTTCCTGATAGAGCTTTGTCGCTTCTGCTTTGTCTTCCCAGCTTCAAAAAGAACCTGTGGAATCACAGCAACATACTAGTATCGAAGAAAAAAGATCTATATTCATAAATAACGCAGGACCAGATGTGTGTTAACCATACAAATGCATATATAAACAAGTACACAAGAATATGGAGGAAAACTAGAATAGCTTTA
>APFE030896644.1:135762-150372 GCA_000404065.3 Pinus taeda | reverse complement strand
ATATAGACTTTTCCGCAGGAACAGGGAATAGAATAAACTCCTTTGTGATTTTTTGGGTCTAACAAGTCTTTAGCATAATCAAGCATGTTTCTAAGGGTGTTAGGGGGAGTGAAAGCAACCATAATGTTATGCTTGGCGAGAACTTTGCTTATTTTATCTGTGGTTCCTCTAATATAGGGTAAGGAGATTCTAGGGTTTTCAAGAAATTTTCTTTTTTGTTTATTGGTTATGGAATTTTTAATTGTTTTATGGATAATGTGCTTTTGATAGCCATTGTTTATAAAGACCTCCTAGAGATGGTTAAGTTCTTCCTCTAAATGTTCAGGGTCAGAGATTCTAGAGGCTCTGGTGGCTAGGGTTTTGATGACACCAATTTTTTGTTTTGGATAGTGGTGGGAGCTTGAATGAAGATATCTGTCAGTGTGAGTCTGCTTTCTGAAGACTTGGTAGCTTAGTTTGCCATTTTTCTTGGTGAGGAGGACATCTAAGAAGGGGAGCTAGTTGTCTTTTTCAATTTCAATAGTGAATTTTATGTATTTGGATAGGTTGTTTATATGAGATAAAAATTCTTTAAGTTTGTCTATACCATGGCTCCATTTAGCAAAAATGTCATCTACATATCTTTTCCATTCTTCAGGGGTAAGCGGGAAGGACCTAAGGGCCATATGCTCAAAGTGCTCCATGTATAGATTGGCAATTAATGGTGATAGTGGAGAGCCCATAGCAACGCCATGTGTTTGCTCAAAGATTTTTCCTTTGAAACTGAAGTATGAAGATTTAAGGCAAATACCTATAAGTTCCACTGCTTCGAGGTCAGTGATTTTCTTTAATACTTCTAGGGCTTCATCCACAGGAATCATAGTGTAGAGAGATACTACGTCAAAGCTAACCATAAGATCATTGTCACCGAATTCTAGGTTTTTGATCCAATCTATGAAGGAAGTCGAATCTTTGATGTAAGAGGGAGTGTTACCTGATAAAGGTCTGAGTTTATTTGCAAGATATTTGGCCAACCAATAAGTGGGGGATCCTATAGTGTTAACTATGGGTCTTAATGGAACACCAGATTTATGGATTTTGGGCACTCCATAAATTCTAGGGATAATAGCATTATTAGGGATTAATTTCTTTTTGATATTGTCATCAAGGGAGGAGTTTTTAATTTTGTTACTTACCTAGCGAAGGACTTTGTTGCTGGGGTCCTTGTTCAAAACTTTATAACATCCACTATTGTTTAGGTGTTCTTCCATTTTATGATCATAATCAGTTCTATCCATAATAACGGTGGCATTTCCTTTGTCAGCTTTTAATATTATAATGTTTTTGTTATTTTTGATGTTTTTTAAGGCTATGGCTTCTTCCTTAGATATGTTGCTAGGCGGAGGTTTGGCATTTCTGAGAATTTTGGAAACATCTTGTCTTATTTCTTCAGCTGTATTTTGATCGGTGTTTTTGATAATAACTTCAATGTTGCTTATGATGTCAGTTACAGGAATTTTGGCTGGAGACAATGCAAAATTTAAACCTTTTTCTAGAAGTAATTTTTAGGTTATCATCTAGGACAAACTGAGAGAGATTAATTACCGTGGGTTTCTTGAGAAAGTTGTTGAGAAAATTACGAGAGTTCCTGCTATCATCGTTAAGCTGATGTATTGAGTCATTTGAGAGGGTGCTAGGGTTATTAGCAGCGAAGGAGGAATGTGTTGTATCATTGGGTTGCTGTCCGGCATTCTGCGCAGGTCCGTTGGAGACTTGTCGTTTTAAACCATTAGAAACTACATAATGCCTAAGCTTTTGTTGTCCGAGTCTGTTAATAATCTGCCCAGGTTCGCTGGAATTACGGTTCTGCTCTACCTTCTGCTCTATGCTCTGCGCAGGAGTGTAGGAGACTTGTTGATTTAAATCAATGGAAGCTACATCCTGCGTATACCTAAGCTTTTGTGGTCCATTTAAATTCAGTTTTCCGCTTATATTCTGCGTGGAATTACAGTTCTGCTCTACGTTCTGCGCTGGAGTGTCGATGACTTGTCATTTTAAATCAATGGAACCTACATTCTGCACATGCCTAAGCTTTTGTGGTCCAATTAAATTCTATTGTTCGCTTATATTTTGCACAGGTTCGTTGGAATTATGTTCTATGTTCTGCGCAGGAGTGCTGGAGAGTTCGCTACCCAATTACGCATACCTATTCAACAGCATGGGAATCTGCGTGTCAATCTGAGTATTGATGGGAGCAATGTATTCTTTGGACACTTGCTCGTTGGAATTATCTTCTATGTTCTGCGCAGGAGTGTTGGAGAGTTCAGCGCTATATTCTTTGGACACTTGCTCATTATATTCCTTGGACTCATTATGCGTAGGCTTGCCCAGGTCTGAGTTCTGCGTGAGGGCGATATGAGATTGGTGAAGAAAGCTAGGATGACCAGTTATGGGAGAACAATAATGGGAGGGGTAAGGCTTAGTGTGGAGAGCTAAAAGGTTGGAAAGCCAGTTATGTTTTTGTTTATGTATGGTAGGATCTTTACTTTTTAGATCAATGTTTCTCAGAGTGTTAAGTCTTTTGGTTTTTTTGGCAAGAGTGGAATCAAGAAATCTCTCAGATTTGGCGAAAGTGAGGGCGTCTAAGTGTTGCCAAAGATCAGAGCTAAGGGTTGATGACAGTTGAAGGTGAAGATCCAGAAGATTTTCAGAAATTTTAATCAATCGAGATCTGGCAAATTTGATTTCATGCTTTATGAGGGTTTTACTAAGATTATTGAAAAGAGAAATGTTTCGACCTCGTTTAAGCGGATGACTGCATTTGGCGAAATTTGGAGTGAGGTTTTCCTCTCTACATTGCTTTAGAAATATGAGCGTGGAAAGGTTTCTAGCTCTTGAAATTCTCATCTTCTCAAAATTTAAAGCATTGTTCAGAATGTCCCTTCCATGGTGGGACTTAATGGTGTTGAAAAGAGAATCCATACAAGCTGGTAGAATGTATGCTAGTGGAAAACCTGTGCACTTTTTTTATGAAACCAACGTTTCGGACTAGCTAAGTGAGTCCATCATCAGGGCAATGAGATCAGTGTTTTGAGAAGAGAGTCATGGAAATAATGGAACTATAAATAGTTATTTGGAAGAAATTTGAAATCTATATGTTTTAACATGTCAGCTTACTTTATAATTATTAATTAATTAAATTGCTTAATAATAATTTTCATTATTATTATTGTAAATTATTATTTATTCATTTATATATTTTTATTTATTTAATTTATTTTTTAATTAAATTTTTAAACTATTATTTTAATATTATTTAAAAATGATATAACTTATTATTATAGATTTCAGATTATAGGTATTACTGTTTGAATTATTTGTTATATATATTTTAAGTGTTGAAATTATTTGTTTTTGAAATTATATTTTAACTAGTTTGTATTTAATTATTTATTGTTATTCTTAAAATTATTATGTTCTTCTTTATTTATTTATTTATTTATTTATTGATTAATAATTTAATAATTTATTACATATTATTCTTTTATTAATTGATAATGATTTGTATTTATTAATGTTTCATTAATATTAATTACATATTATTTCATTTCTTTTTGTTAATAATTTATATTTACGGTTATTATAATGTTACTATATTATTGTTATGTAATTGTTTATGTATTGTTATATTATAAAATAGAGAATATGAAGATTATTATTATTATTATTTTAATTTATTTTATTTTATTTTTTATTTATTATTATTATTTTATTTTTTTATTATAATTTATTTTTTAATATTTTATATGATATTTATAATGAGATACATGTTATAACTTGGTTAGAAAGAGATGGGATGATTAATGTTTATTCATTCTCTTTATTAAGGGTTTCCAGGTGCTGCTTAGTTTAAGACCGTCATCCCTATTTAAGTTATTGGAGGATTTCTCGATTTCAATTGCCTCTTTTACTCTTCTTTTTAAATAATGGTCTTCCTTGTGGACTAATTTAGCTTGCTCCATGCAGACCTGATGTGAGGAGAAACATGCATGCTCTGCTAGACCTGATTTTTCTGACCTATTTCTTGTAATATCACTAATGTGTTCTTTTAATCTTGTTCCAGAGGATCTCCCTGTTTCGCCTATATAGACTTTTCCGCAGGAACAGGGAATAGAATAAACTCCTTTGTGATTTTTTGGGTCTAACAAGTCTTTAGCATAATCAAGCATGTTTCTAAGGGTGTTAGGGGGAGTGAAAGCAACCATAATGTTATGCTTGGCGAGAACTTTGCTTATTTTATCTGTGGTTCCTCTAATATAGGGTAAGGAGATTCTAGGGTTTTCAAGAAATTTTCTTTTTTGTTTATTGGTTATGGAATTTTTAATTGTTTTATGGATAATGTGCTTTTGATAGCCATTGTTTATAAAGACCTCCTAGAGATGGTTAAGTTCTTCCTCTAAATGTTCAGGGTCAGAGATTCTAGAGGCTCTGGTGGCTAGGGTTTTGATGGAACCAATTTTTTGTTTTGGATAGTGGTGGGAGCTTGAATGAAGATATTTGTCAGTGTGAGTCTGCTTTCTGAAGACTTGGTAGCTTAGTTTGCCATTTTTCTTGGTGAGGAGGACATCTAAGAAGGGGAGCTGGTTGTCTTTTTCAATTTCAATAGTGAATTTTATGTGTTTGGATAGGCTGTTTATATGAGATAAAAATTATTTAAGTTTGTCTATACCATGGCTCCATTTAGAAAAAATGTCATCTACATATCTTTTCCATTCTTCAGGGGTAAGCAGGAAGGACCTAAGGGCCATATGCTCAAAGTGCTCCATGTATAGATTGGCAATTAATGGTGATAGTGGAGAGCCCATAGCAACGCCATGTGTTTGCTCAAAGATTTTTCCTTTGAAACTGAAGTATGAAGATTTAAGGCAAATACCTATAAGTTCCACTGCTTCGAGGTCAGTGATTTTCTTTAATACTTCTAGGGCTTCATCCACAGGAATCATAGTGTAGAGAGATACTACGTCAAAGCTAACAATAAGATCATTGTCACCGAATTCTAGGTATTTGATCCAATCTATGAAGGAAGCCGAATCTTTGATGTAAGAGGGAGTGTTACCTGATAAAGGTCTGAGTTTATTTGCAAGATATTTGGCCAACCAATAAGTGGGGGATCCTATAGTGTTAACTATGGGTCTTAATGGAACACCAGATTTATGGATTTTGGGCACTCCATAAATTCTAGGGATAATAGCGTTATTAGGGATTAATCTCTTTTTGATATTGTCATCAAGGGAGGAGTTTTTAATTTTGTTAGTTACCTGGCAAAGGACTTTGTTGCTGGGGTCCTTGTTCAGAACTTTATAACAGCCACTATTGTTTAGGTGTTCTTCCATTTTATGATCATAATCAGTTCTATCCATAATAACGGTGGCATTTCCTTTGTCAGCTTTTAAGATTATAATGTTTTTGTTATTTTTGATGTTTTTTAGGGCTATGGCTTCTTCCTTAGATATGTTGCTAGGCGGAGGTTTGGCATTTCTGAGAATTTTGGAAACATCTTGTCTTATTTCTTCGGCTGTATTTTGATCGGTGTTTTTTATAATAACTTCAATGTTGCTTATGATGTCAGTTACAGGAATTTTGGTTGGAGACAATGCAAAATTTAAACCTTTTTCTAGAAGTAATTTTTAGGTTATCATCTAGGACAAACTGAGAGAGATTAATTAACGTGGGTTTCTTGAGAAAGTTGTTGAGAAAATTACAAGAGTTCCTGCTATCATCGTTAAGCTAATGTATTGAGTCATTTGAGAGGGCGCTAGGGTTATTAGCAGCGAAGGAGGAATTTGCTGTATCATTGGGTTGTTGTCCGGCATTCTGCGCAGGTCCATTGGAGACTTGTCGTTTTAAACCATTAGAAACTACATAATGCCTAAGCTTTTGTTGTCCGAGTCTGTTAATAATCTGCCTAGGTTCACTGGAATTACGGTTCTGCTCTACCTTCTGCTCTACGCTCTGCGCAGGAGTGTAGGAGAGTTGTCGATTTAAATCAATGGAAGCTACATCCTGCGTATACCTAAGCTTCTGTGGTCCATTTAAATTCAGTTTTCTGCATATATTCTGCGTGGAATTACAGTTCTGCTCTACGTTCTGCGCTGGAGTGTCGGAGACTTGTCGTTTTAAATCAATGGAACCTACATTCTGCACATGCCTAAGCTTTTGTGGTCCAATTAAATTCTGTTGTTTGCTTATATTTTGCGCAGGTTCGTTGGAATTATGTTCTATGTTCTGCGCAGGAGTGCTGGAGAGTTCGCTACTCAATTACGCATACCTGTTCAACAGCATGGGAATCTGCGTGTTAATCTGAGTATTGATGGGAGCAATGTATTCTTTGGACACTTGCTCGTTGGAATTATCTTCTATGCTCTGCGCAGGAGTGCTGGAGAGTTCAGCGCTGTATTCTTTGGACACTTGCTCATTATATTCCTTGGACTCATTATGCGTAGGCTTGCCCAGGCCTGAGTTCTGCGTGAGGGCGATATGAGATTGGTGAGGAAAGCTAGGATGACCAGTTATGGGAGAACGATAATGGGAGGGGTAAGGCTTAGTGTGGAGAGCTAAAAGGTTGGAAAGCCAGTTATGTTTTTGCCTATGTATGGTAGGATCTTTACTTTTTAGATCAATGTTTCTCAGAGTGTTAAGTTTTTTGGTTTTTTTGGCAAGAGTGGAATCAAGAAATCTCTCAGATTTGGCGAAAGTGAGGGCGTCTAAGTGTTGCCAAAGATCAAAGCTAAGGGTTGATGACAGTTGAAGGTGAAGATCCAGAAGATTTTCAGAAATTTTAATCAATCGAGATCTGGAAAATTTGATTTCATGCTTTATGAGGGTTTTACTAAGATTATTGAAAAGAGAAATGTTTCGACCTCGTTTAAGCGGATGACTGCATTTGGCGAAATTTGGAGTGAGGTTTTCCTCTCTACATTGCTTTAGAAATATGAGCGTGGAAAGGTTTCTAGCTCTTGAAATTCTCATCTTCTCAAAATTTAAAGCATTGTTCAGAATGTCCCTTCCATGGTGGGACTTAATGGTGTTGAAAAGAGAATCTATACAGGCTAGTAGAATGTATGCTAGTGGAAAACCTGTGCACTCTTTTTATGAAACCAACGTTTCGGACTGGCTAAGTGAGTCCATCATCAGGGCAATGAGATCAGTGTTTTGAGAAGAGAGTCATTGAAATAATGGAACTATAAATAGTTATTTGGAAGAAATTTGAAATCTATATGTTTTAACATGTCAGCTTACTTTATAATTATTAATTAATTAAATTGCTTAATAATAATTTTCATTATTATTATTGTAATTATTTATTTATTCATTTATATATTTATTATTTTATTTTATTTATTATTTTAATTATATTTTTTAACTAATTATTTTTAATATTTATTTAATATGATACTATACTATATTTAATATGATTTCAGATTAAATGGTATTAATGTTTAAATTGTTTGTTATAATATTATTTTAAAGTGTTGATTTTTTTTTTGAATTATTATTTTTACCTAGTTGTTATTTAATTATTTAATTGTTCATTCTTAAATTTTGTTGTTCTTCTTTATTAATTTATTATTGATTTTTTATTTATATTTAATTATTTATTATTTTCTATAATTGATTATGATTTGTTTTATATCTGTTTGTTCATTAATATTAATTACATATTAATCCTCATTCTTCTTCTTTTTTTTTAAATAATATTATTATAATATGATTAATATTATTATTATTATATTTTAATATAATAATAATATTATTATTATTATTTTTTAAAATATATAAATATTATTATTATTATATTATTACATTTATTTAACATTATTTTAATCTTATGGTTATTTATGTTTACAAAAATTTGTTTATGTAATTGTTATATTATAATAAAAAGAGAATATATTAATAAAATATTATTAATATTATTATTATTTTTATTTTATTTATTTTATTTTATTTTATTTTATTATATTTTTTTAATATTAATTATATGATATGTTATAATGAGATACATGTTATAACTTGGTTAGAAAGAGATGGGATGATTAATGTTTATTCATTCTCTTTATTAAGGGTTTCCAGGTGCTGCTTAGTTTAAGACCGTCATCCCTATTTAAATTATTGGAGGATTTCTCGATTTCAATTGCCTCTTTTACTCTTCTTTTTAAATAATGGTCTTCCTTGTGGACTAACTTAGCTTGTTCCATGCAGACATGATGTGAGGAGAAACATGCGTGCTCTGCTAGACCTGATTTTTCTGACCTATTTCTTGTAATATCACTAATGTGTTCTTTTAATCTTGTTCCAAAGGATCTCCATGTTTCGCCTATATAGACTTTTCCGCAGGAACAGGGAATAGAATAAACTCTTTTGTGATTTTTTTGGGCCTAACAAGTCTTTAGCAAAATCAAGCATGTTTCTAAGGGTGTTAGTGGGAGTGAAAGCAACCATAATGTTATGCTTGGCGAGAACTTTGCTTATTTTATCTGTGGTTCCTCTAATATAGGGTAAGGAGATTCTAGGGTTTTCAAGAAATTTTCTTTTTTGTTTATTGGTTATGGAATTTTTAATTGTTTTATGGATAATGTGTTTTTTATAGCCATTGTTTATAAAGACCTCCTGGAGATGGTTAAGTTCTTCCTCTAAATGTTCAGGGTTAGAGATTCTAGAGGCTTTGGTGGCTAGGGTTTTTATGACACCAATTTTTTGTTTTGGATAGTGGTGGGAGCTTGAATGAAGATATCTGTCAGTGTGAGTCTGTTTTCTGAAGACTTGGTAGCTTAGTTTTCCATTTTGCTTGGTGAGGAGGACATCTAAGAATGGGAGCTGGTTGTCTTTTTCAATTTCAATAGTGAATTTTATGTGTTTGGATAGGCTGTTTATATGAGATAAAAATTCTTTAAGTTTGTCTATACCATGGCTCCATTTAGCAAAAATGTCATCTACATATATTTTCCATTCTTCAGGGGTAAGGGGGAAGGACCTAAGGGCCATATGCTCAAAGTGCTCCATGTATAGATTGGCAATTAATGGTGATAGTGGAGAGCCCATAGCAATGCCATGTGTTTGCTCAAAGATTTTTCCTTTGAAACTGAAGTATGAAGATTTAAGGCAAATACCTATAAGTTCCACTGTTTCGAGGTCAGTGATTTTCTTTAATACTTCTAGGGCTTCATCCACAGAAGTCATAGTGTAGAGAGATACTACGTAAAATCTAACCATAAGATCATTGTCACCGAATTCTAGGTTTTTGATCCAATCTATGAAGGAAGCCGAATATTTGATGTAAGAGGGAGTGTTACCTGATAAAGGTCTGAGTTTATTTGCAAGATATTTGGCCAACCAATAAGTGGGGGATCCTATAGTGTTAACTATGGGTCTTAATGGAACACCAGATTTATAGATTTTGGGCACTCCATAAATTCTAGGGATAATAGCGTTATTAGGGATTAATCTCTTTTTGATATTGTCATCAAGGGAGGAGTTTTTATTTTTGTTACTTACCTGGCAAAGGACTTTGTTGTGGGGGAAGGACCTAAGGGCCATATGCTCAAAGTGCTCCATGTATAGATTGACAATTAATGGTGATAGTGGAGAGCCCATAGCAACGCCATGTGTTTGTTTTCCTTTGAAACTGAAGTATGAAGATTTAAGGCAAATACCTATAAGTTCCACTGTTTCCTTTGAAACTGAAGTATGAAGATTTAAGGCAAATACCTATAAGTTCCACTGTTTTCCTTCTGGCAGCTGCATGTGCCACATTCGTAGCTCGAACTGAAGTGCTGCAAGAGGATAAGATAATGTTTATAGTCCAAATATTATTATGAGCTAATAATATTCGACTGTTCTATTTTTGACTGGTAGTCTAAAAATATACTTTGCCCATATGTCTAAAAATAGAGGTCCATCTATTTTAACCAACATGACCAATCATCCATAAATAGCATCATGCAACTCATAGACCATGATCCATATGTCTAAAAATAGACTTTGCGCCAAAAATAGCCTGCGGGCCCACTTAGTGAAGGCGACTTCTTTTCACTAAGCTCCATCATCTTGTTGCATTTTCAACAATTGCCTCCACCTCCATCTCAACCATAGCTCCTACACCCTACTCCACCTAAACAACCTTAGATGCATGCCCAACCAAATCTAAACTCGACCAACAGATAGGCACAATAGGTCTGCAGTGGAGAAACATCCTACCCTACCTATGTTGTGGAAACTCATGAAATTAACCTCAAGTCTGGAAGATTTCTTCTGCATAACCAACCTCCATCTCTACCTGAGGAGTGTGAAGAGGAAAAAGAGGAAAGTGTCCCGCAAGCAAATCCACCTCATTTTCCTAAGAGATTAACCCACCCTATCTAGCGCACCCCAGAAGAGACTGAACTTCTGGGTGAGTTGAAAAACCTCTGTGTCAAAATCCCACTTCTCCAAGCTATCAAAGATTTCCCCATCTACAACAAGTTAATCTAGGAGAATTGTTTCAAACATCCGAGAAGGTGAAAGAAAAACACCCCTACCATTAATGTCATTGTACAACATTCTGACTTAATGTTAGGGCATGTGATTTGCATAAAGTATCTAGATCCTAGAAGTATTGTAATAGATGTACACATTAATGGAACCATTGTCCCCCATACCTTGATCGACCTTGGGGATGCCATCAGATGGCTAAGGAGACTATGCTTAAACTGAATCTATAGGGATAACTAGGAAAGACCACAACAATCTTCTAGCTTGTGGACAAATCCACAATAGTTCTTGACGGAATTATTGAGGATGTGATGGTCTCCATTGATTCCTGGGAATACCCTACTAACTTCTTAGTTCTCCAACCTAATACCAAGTTCAATGGTTATCCTGTCATCCTTGGGAGGCCATGGTTAGCCATTGTCAATGCTTACATAAGTTGTAGGGCTGGGAATAAGACCATTAAAAATGGGTATTTGTCTAAGCAATTGGTCTTGTACCCTCCTACTCAACTATCTCTAAAGCATGACTTACCTTTATGGTTAGAAGAGGAGGAGGAATATGAAGTCTACTCTTCCTCAATATATACCCTAGATGCTACTATAAGAAGGGGGCAACCTAATGAAGATGACCTGATTAAACACGTCCTCCAAAATCAATCCCCCAACACCATTTCTCTTGAGGAGTTAGTAAAGGAAGCCAAAGAGGACCCTCAGATTGATCTATGCTTAGCTAACTCAAATGCTACTCATGTCAAGATGATAGAATTCGGCCCTGAAAGAGCATTCAAAATCAAACCCTCTCTCTTTGTACACCAAGAAGAGGAGTTATGTGACATGCTAAGAAAGAGTTTGGATGACTTTGTTTGGAGTTAGAAGGAAATGAAGGGAGTGCACCCTTTGGTGTGTACTCACCACATTTACATCAAGGAAGGTTGCAAGCTAGTCCACCAACCTCAAAGGAGAATGAACCCAACCCTCAAGGCTATTGTCAAAGAAGAACTTCAGAAGTTGTTGGATGTAGGGTTTATTTACCCCACCTCATATAGTGAGTGGGTGTCTCCTCTGGTTCTAGTTCCGAAGAAAAATGGGAAGTGAAGGATCTGTGTGGATTACCGAGTGCTAAACAAAGCCACAAAAAAGGACCATTTCCCTCTACCTTTCATTGACCAATTATTAGATGGTCTGGCAGGAAAGAAGTTCTTCTCTTTCCTGGATGGATTCAGTGGTTACAATCAAATCCAGATCAGCCCAAAGGACCAGGATAAAACCACCTTAACCTATTTGGGGGGTACCTTTGCTTCTAGGTTCCTTCCTTTTGCTTTATACAATGCCCCTGCCACTTTCTAGAGAGCAGTCTTGAGCATCTTTGCAGAGCTAGTCCATGATTTTGTCAAAATTTATATGGATGATTCACCCCCTGTGGGTGTGATTTCTTGGAGGCTCTCTCTAACCTAGGAAAGGTGTTAAACAAATGAATTGAAATGAACTTATCCCTTAGTCCCAAGAAGTGTTAATTATTAATGACTATAGGGACTATTCTAAGTCACTCAATTTCCCAGGAAGGAATGCAAGTAGACCCAAATAAGATAGCTATCATAAAGAGTGTCCCTACTCCTCAGAAGCAACAGGATGTCAAAAGTTCCATAAGCCTGGCCAGATACTATAGGAGATTCATAAAATACTTTAGCAAGGTAGCCTCACCCTTGTTTGGTCTATTGGCCAAGGACTCTGAATTTTTATGGTCAGAAAGCTGCCAAGAGGCCCTAGAACCCCTAGAGGACAAGTTGACTACTACACCTATTCTTCAAGGCCCAAATTGGTATCTTCCTTTTCATATACATGTTGATGCCTCTCATAAAGCTATAGGAGCAGCTATGGGCCAAATAGATGACAAGATACCTTATGCCATTTACTTCATCAACAAAATTATATCCAAAGTCGAGTTAAAGTACACAGTGACTAAAAAAAAGCTCCTAGTTGTTGTCCATTCATTGAATAAATTTAGACATTACATTACTAGTTACCAAACATTTGTACATACTGATCATGTTGCCATTAAATATTTGATGAAAAAACCTAATGTAAATGCATGAAATATTAGATGGTTACTTTTGCTACAAAATTTTTATCTAACTATTATTGATAAGCCCAACAGAGAAAATGCAGTTGCATATTTTTTGTCCAAATTGACTTTGCCTGCAAGTGAGCAAGGAATGGTTGATGACCAGCTGCCAAATGAGCATTTGTTCGCCATTTCATTTCTCTCTCCGTGCTTTTATGACATAGCCAACTACTTAGTAGCTACAAAGTTCCCTCCAAATTTGTCCTCCAAGAAGAAGAGCGGAATTATAAGGAAAAGCTCCCCATTCACTTGGATTAGGGGCAATCTCTTCAAGTTGGGCCTAGATGAAATTCTGAGAAGATGTGTCAAGGAGGAGGAATTTTTTGACATCCTTCTATCCTGACATGATGGGCCTTTTTGAGATCACTTTGTAGCCAAAAGGATAGCAGTCAAGGTACTACAAGTTGGCTATTACTGGCCCACTCTCCACCATGATGCAAGAAGGTATACCATCCAATGTGATCGGTGCCAAAGGATGGGGAAACTTACTCCCAGGGATGAAATTCCTTTGCAACCTCAAGTGACCTTCGAGCCATTTGAAAAGTGGGGCATGGATTTCATTGGGCCCATTGATTCTCCATCCAGATAGAAAAAGTACATCATTGTGTGCACCAAATACTTAACAAAGTGGGCTAAAACCAAAGCTGTCAAGGTAGCGACAAAAGAAAAAGTGCTTGAGTTCTTGAGGGAGAATTGGTTTTACAAG
The DNA here is from genome assembly GCA_000404065.3 of Pinus taeda. Classification (NCBI taxonomy): domain Eukaryota; kingdom Viridiplantae; phylum Streptophyta; class Pinopsida; order Pinales; family Pinaceae; genus Pinus; species Pinus taeda. The sequence goes on along the minus strand of APFE030896644.1, from coordinate 137,036 downwards.
TTTGGATACCCTAGAGAGTTGGTCACTGATCAAGGCAGTCAATTCACTTCACATATGATTGAAAATATGTTAAGCCAACATAAGATCAAGCACAGAAAGTCCACTCCTTACCACCCTCAGGCTAATGGATAAGTAGAAGTCACCAACAGAGCATTAGAAAGCATTCTGAGCAAAGTGGTTAGCAGTAACAGAAAAGATTGGGAAAATAGACTAGTGGAGGCCACTTGGGCCTACAATACAACTTGGAAGACCATCACTGGCTTTACCCCTTATGATTTGGTCTATGGGAAGAATGCTCTGATGTCCATTGAATTTGAGTACAACACATTAAGTATAGTAGCACAATTGGACCTAGATGTCATGAGGGCACAACAAGAGAGATTGCTTTAGCTAAACGGGTTAGATGAATTCAAGATGTAGGGCCTTCCTGCACATAGAAGTGACTCAAGTACAAAGAAAAATATGGCATGACAAAAATATCAAAGACAAACTATTTCAAGAAGGTGATTGGGCCCTATTGTATGACTCTCGATACAAAGATTCCAAATGCAAGTTGATGACCAGATGGTTGGGACCATATGTGATAGAAAAGTGTCATGATAATGGCATTTTTCAGATAAGAAACATCAATGAAGAAGGTATCCCTTTGCTTTTCAATGGGTATAGGTTGGAAAATGTATAAAAAGCCTTTGTCAAAGAAGGAGTTCATCAGTAGCATCAACAAGGCAGTGATGGCGATTAAAGGAGTCTAGAGTCTCGGCTTCCACCTCACCAGGAACTTAAGGTCTGATGAAGTTTTGAAAAAAGAAAAAGGGAAAAAATAAAAATAAAGAGGCCAATGTTATTGATGCTGCTATATTGATGATCAACGTAGAGGAGCTTATGTATTGTGTATGTTTTACGCAATAGTACATGATCAGGATAATCTCCATTGAATATGTGTTAAATTATTCAAAATTTCTACATGGTATCAGAGCTGTTGATCATCAGATCTACTATTCAGGAAGTGTTTACATTCTATTTCTCTAGGCAGAGCCTGCAATCGGGCCAGGTAGCCTCTGGATTCATCCTTCCTTTGGAAGGTGAAATATCCGGTAAAATCCCATACAGTCAATCTCTGTACGAGAAATATTGTGTTCTCATGAATCTTAGATCCGAGGCGGTTGAGTTGGCTGCTGGTGGAATTCGAATTTGCAGCAGTGTTTTCTTGGTGACAACGTAGCAATGTCTTTCAACGGATTGCGATTGGAGTATGCTCTTGAGGGCAGCTCAAA
>APFE030896644.1:106616-132526 GCA_000404065.3 Pinus taeda | reverse complement strand
GAGGATCATGTTACTTTCGTACATTCCAATGGAGGATCAGGATGCTGATATTCTAACGAAGGCTCTCACCAGGAGCAAATTCGAGGACCACCGAGGCAGGATAGGGGTTGCTGATAATCCATATCTTGTCGAGAGGGAGTGTTGCGATTGCAACAAGATGATGGAGCTTAGTGAAAAGAGTTTCCTTCACTAAGTGGGCCCGCAGGCTATTTTTGGCGCAAGTCTATTTTTAGACTATGTCTATTTTTAGACATATGGATCATGTCTATGGATTGCAGGTTGCTGTTTATGGATGATTGATCAAGTTGGGAAAATAGATGGACTTCTATTTTTGATGAAAGTGTGAGTGATCACAATGTGAGTGATCAAGTCTATTTTTAGACTGGCTGTCAAAAATAGAAAAGTCAAATATTATTATCTCACAATAATATTTGGACTATAAACTTAATCTTATTCTCTTGGAGCACTTCAGTTTGAGCTACAGAGGTGGCACATGCAGCTGTCAGAAGGAAATACGCTTTTCTTATGAGTCAGTTGAGTTGTTGCATGCATGACTTCAGTTAGAACTCAATCAGTTGAGTTTGGTGGAGTTGATTGTGGAGTTGATGGAGTTGTGTTCAGTTTAGCTTTTTTAAACTGGTTGTATTTAGTCTAACTGGCAAATAGACTAGAGATGAGTTGGGTGAATTAGTTATTAATTAATTCACAAGTTATTAACTCATAATACAACTAATGAATACATCAGTTAACTCAGTTGCATGTCAGTGCATGTTCAGTTCAACAGGGACAGGTGGTAGAGGATCAGATTGCTATCAGTTGTGACTATAGTTGTGCACCAGATCTTGCACAATCAAGGGATTGAGTATGCCAATGAGTTTGCCCACGTATTTGCCCACATTTTAGCTTATGCTCACGTCCACAAAGCGTGAGTGACTATTTTGCAGTTGAAAAACGAGTTTGGTGAGCCATTCTCATCAGTTCTTGAGCAGGTATTGAGCAGTGGAGGCAGGCAAGCAGTGGAAGAGATTTGGAGATCAGATCTGAGCTGTATTGTGTGTAACAGAGGTGGAGATACTTGTGAGAAGTATTATGCTGTGTAATGTTACATGACTCAATCATTAATATACAGATAGTTGGGGTTTTTAGCGAGATGCTTTCCCCGGGATACATACTGTGTTAATGTGTGAATGCTCTTGATGTTTTATTGTTATTGATGCTGCTATATTGATGATCAACGTAGAGGATCTTATGTATTGTGTATGTTTTCCGCAATAGTACATGATCAGGATAATCTCCATTGAATATGTGTTAAATTATTCAAAATTTCTGCATGTTGCATAATCTAGGGTTTCTTAATGAGTAGGTCATTATGTTAAATTTCGTAGGATAAGTTGAAATTGTCATTTCTGATATCTTAGGTCTTTTATTGATTTCAAAGCACTTCCATTCATGCACTTTTCCATTAGATGGTAATAGATCTGTTTTCTTCCATTTAATAAATCTTTCCTATATATAGATGAATTTGTGTATAGATGCAGACAAGAATGTGTGTTGTTGCAGGAGCTTCTACATTACAGGGATACCTCATCTCATTTTCCTCATCCAAGCCTTATCCACCCATGTCTCCAAAATCCACTAAAATCTCAATATTCTTGTTTTATAAACGAAAATCGTCATTTCCATTGAGAAAATCCAATCATCTTGAAGCGCTTGATTGAGCTCTACATAGTGTTCACCCCCTCCATGCCTTATTCTACCATTCTCTACCTTTCCCCAGCTTCATTCCACCTTCTAAACCACTTCCTAAGCTTTCGGCCTATTCCTGTAGTAAAATAGGTGATCGTGTAGGAGAACTAGGACATCTTGTAGTCTTCTTGGAGGAAATCCTGTAAAGGCCTATTTTGAGCCCGAATTTAGCAAAATCATCACTGAAGCTGGGATTAGGCCTCTGCTTGACCTCCATAACATTAAGCCCATTCTAATCCTCTTCCTCCATACCTGTCTCCCCTCCCAAAGAGAAAGTGAAGATTAGCATTTACATTCATAAAACGAAAAGATAAAGAAAAATAGTTCTTTTATTTCTTAATTAGCACATGCATGTAGGAGTTGATATTCCCTAGATCAGATTTCATGCTCAGTAGTTTGAATCATCATGTGTTAAATAGGGTTAAGCTATTGTTCTTTTGCAAGGAAAATGTGTCAATGAGTAGATAGATGATTTCATGTTACTTTACAAGCATCTTCTAATTTAGTATTTCATTCTTTAAAATAGGCAGCATTTCTTTTTCTTTCATTTAGGATAATTTTCCCTTCTCCAATTGGTAGTCATACTTCTTCTTAATCAATAGAAGACTGGTTTGAGAAACCCTAGTGGTCTATCATCCCAGTTGAATAGTGACAAGAGTAGACTATTACATCTATTTGTGTATACAACACTGTCACCTCCAAGTTTGTATGAACCCGAGGTTGATGAAGTAACATCGGTATCCCCAAGAGTTGCAACATTCTTGCTAAGATACTAGCGCTCATCACTTAGTTCATGTTCTATTGCAAATTTTAGCCTTCAATCACGTTGACCATCCCTGAGTCAGTCCTTGCAAACTATTTTTCAAAACTTGACACTATGTTTCGTGTTGTAGGCTTTCCTATGATGGGTCGCTTCCTATCGACTTTAGCTCATTATCTAGGAAGTTGATCTAGAAACCTTAAGTACCTTGAAGCCTGCATGCCTTAATGGCAGGTTTCTCGCCTTCAATGATAGGTTCTTATCATTGGCCTTTGATCTTTCGATTCTATGAGTGTTCGACTTCAAATCACCTGTTCACACTTTATAGATTTTACTAAAAATACCTTGAGAGCCATTTTCATTATTAGTGGTTTCTATCACGCTTGTTAAAGGTTCACATCATTTACCGGTAATCAAGTGGTTTCTACCAGGTTTGACTTTGAGACATTCACTCACATGGCTAGATTGATACTGTGGAATCGTGAAGATGAAGATCAAGACCATGGATCTAGTTTCATCAATCCAGGTTGTGAGGAGTTTTATATTCATGATTATGTAGACGAAATGATAAATGGATGGCTACATCCATACTGTGTCTACTATCGATATGATTATGTATTTTTTCCATACTTATTCATTGAGTTAGCTTTACTCTAATTATGGGAATGTCTACCTCAGTGATGCTTATATATATACATTTTCATTGCAATCCTTGAATGTTTCTTGCAGGTTTCCGACCACTGTCTCCGATTTGATCTTTAGCATGATAAAGTGCTTCAATATTTTAAAAAATATTATACAAACTTCGCAATTTAGGGGGAAATATATTACACATCATTTTGTCACCATGACACTTGATCAATTCAAATTAATTTCTCGCCATCCGTGAACATGTTTCATTGAACTCCCTTAGAGGTCAAACAACCAAAAATACCTTGAAGAAGATGAGAACTTTGGGAAAAATGGCTTGTATATTTTGTTAAGTAGGTCCTATGCTCTTTTACCTAGAAGTTTCTGTGCATTCTCTGAACTTATCCTTGAGAACAATGCAAAAATGCACTCTATCTACCACTGTGGACCACGGAGGTGAATCAAAGAAAGTAAAAATATAAAAGTACATTCTAGAAACATAGTTGGCCGAATATATCCCAACTGAAAGCTTCCAGGTGATGCCTATTCGAGCCATAACCATAAGATGATGGATCTTAATCCCTTTCCTCAAGGAACCCTAATCCCTCAATTAGAGGATCTCACCCTCCCCTTTTGGATCTGAAACTTCTTCCTCTTGGCCTATAAAATGACTATAAGGTAGAGGGTTTGAAGAGGTCAGAACTCAAAGAAGATAAACTTATGCTGCTGGTTTGAGATTGGAAAGCTTATCATCTAAGGAGGAGATTGGATGCACTTGCAAGGAACCTCACTACATCAAGGAAAAGGTTGTAAGGCTCTTCTTTATCTTTGATTAATACAAATGAATGCTTTTCCCCATTGAATTGTCTTATCAAAATGATGAATAGTCTATAATTCTTTAGATGTTCATCAAAGAAATTTCAATTCCTAATCTCCTTGATCATTAGGTTAAGTTTGTTTGAAATATTATGTCACATATGATTTTGATCCTTCTTATGTTTATGGTTGCAAGTTTTATCAAGAATTGAAGGGCTGCATCGAGACACAACAAGGGATCTTCATCAAGCATTTCGCAAACAAGAGGTTCATTTAGCATCTTTTATATCTATAATTTAAATGAGATAAACTTAGGGAAAGAGTCATTTCAATTGTCTGTTTGTTTCCGGTTTTCATCTAGGATCTAGGGAGATCACTCTTGTCAGCAAGAGGGATTTATCCACCTAACAAGCTAGTGGCCTACAAATTGGCCTTGCCACACATAGTGAAGGCACATGATGCTTTCCATATTTCCTTGCTTAAAAAGTATGTGCATGATGCTAATCATGTTGTTAATTAGTCTATGATATAGGTGGAATTAGTGGCAGAATTCCAACCATAACCACAACCCATTCTATATTGGAGGAAGATCTTGCTTCAAAATCAAGTAATTGAGACGATCAAAGTACGGTGGAGGCACTTCATACCAAATGAAGGAACTTGGGAGATGACTGACCAAATGAAGGTATCATACCCATTTTTGTTTCATGGGTAAGCAAATGTAAATGTAAATAAAATGTTAAAAGGAGTTGTGTATGTATAAAATATTGTAATTTATGTGTTCAAGAATAGAACACCACAGACAATGTTCCTCTAAGGGGGTGGGGTCTGTAAAAAATATTTGTGGTTTCCCCCTCGTGTAAATACTTTCATGTACAATTGTAAATAATTGTAAAAAATATAAAATGATGGATTGAGGAGAGGACACAGATTCTGAGCTCGGAGGAGAAGTTGCTTGGAAAATTGCTTGGGCAAGTTTCCAAACTCAGGTTCTAAATTTAATTTCCATCTATCTACTTGATGGAAATATGGACAAGTTGTATAGGAATTAAAGTTAGTGTATAGTCTCCTAAGCATAGGATGACCCATCAATTCTCTCGCGAAATGTATTGTGGTGATCAACATGCAGGGAGAGGATGAGAGTAAAAGGGGGGAGAAAGGGGAGGTGCAGAAATATGCAGTATAGGGGGAAGGAAAAGAGTAATAAGATACAAAGAAGAAAAAGATCAAGAAAGAGAAAGCAATGATAAGTGGAGCCACATGATATAGTGCTCTAGATTCTTGTTTGGCTTATCAGGTGGAGCATCTAGTTAGTGCTCTGGATCCCTATGTTCTTTAATAGGTGGAGACTAAGTTCTCTGGAATTCCTGAAGTGTTGCTTGAGTGGAGCATTGTGTGCTTTAGAATCCCTTAAGTGGTTGTTGGGTGGAGACATTGTGTACTTTGGACTCTTAGGCATCAGGTGGAAACATTATGTGCTCTGGATCCCCATGTGAACTATTTGCCTAGTATTGGTGTAAATTTCGTTGAGGACTTCACTCTCTAGACTCTAAATCTGGCTCAGGGGTGTTTAACTACAAGAAAGAATTGTAGTGCAATTTGCCTATCGTTGGGAAGAGAGTTGATGCCCCTCCTTCAGTTTCCAAGTCATTCAACTAATAAGATAAGTCGCTTACTTGCTCCTTTGCATGTGTGTGTGTGTGTGTGTGTGTGTGTGTGTGTGTGTGTGTGTGTGTGTGTGTGTGTGTGTGTGTGTGTGTGTGTGTGTGTGTGTGCATTGTAAATGATAAATATTGTTATTGTATGACAATGGGGATATTGACACTGATAGTAAAGGAATGTGTATTCCTATGAAGTGCAATGAGATGTTTATGTGATTGTTCTCATGGTGTGAGGGACTTGTAGATCCATATATACACTAATATGTTTCATGAATTGTTGCATTTTTTACATGTTTATTTATGGTGGTATAACAAACCCAAATAAGTGATCATGGTGTGTGAAATTATGTGGCTTGGGTGTTATGAATGTTAAGGAGCCTTTGATGTCTAAGAATTAATGAAACTCATTGTTAAAATGTTGTATATGGCATACAAAGATCTAGCATGGATTTTTGTTTTATATGCTTGATCGTTTTCCTTTCTTTTCTAGTTATGGTTCAATACTGAAATAATGCATGGTACATTGGGGAATTTGGAGGAGTTGTTTAGATCCAATCTATTAAGGCATGTTGGCAGCCTTATTGCTCATTCACTACACATGATGTTTGGACTATTAATGTTTGAATGAATATTTCATTTATGTATAAGATGGTGCTTTAAACGACAATTGAGTTGGATCAAGGCCTGGTTCGATTGTCAGAATCATCGGGGCTTCAAGCCTAAGTTTCATTGAGTTTTAGGCCTATAGTTGGGGCTTAATGAGGCTTGTTAAGTTGTAAAGGAGATTTAGAAATTTTCAAAGGGAATAGGACTTTATTTAACCCTTGCAATTTATAATTAATTGCATGGATGATTACTGCTTAAAAAATTCACTTAGTGCTAATTAGCACCATGTGGCCCGTGCCTAGTACTATGTATAGACTCTATGGAGATTGGTGTTATTGATGGGAGGCGTAGGGTGGAATGAGAATTTGTATTCCTTGAGGAATGAGAAATTGTATATCTTGAGGATTGGGAATTTGTATGTCCCAGGGAATGGGGATTGTATGTCCCAGGGGATGAGAAATTGTATGTCTCGGGGGATTGGGATTTGTATGTCCCAAGGAGAAGGAATGCATCGAATAACGTAGAAGATCACAAGTTGACCACAAATAATTATAACAGAAAAACATCATTTTGCAAGAAGGTCCAGAACTTGGTGGGACCCATGACTCGGGCTAATGTAGCAGATGCCACGTAGGCCATGTAGGGCTACATGGACGCCATGTTGGAACACTGAGGACATGAACAAGTGACATGGAAAAGTTGTTGACTTGACATGCTGATTATGTGACATGTGGCGAGCAGAAAGGGTGTTTTGGATGGCCAAGGGCATTTTTTTTGGATCACATGTGACACCACTGGAGGATGCCACATGTTAGGGTGACACTAATCTGATGTCATTGTGACATCAATAATACATAGCAGAAGCAGATGAAATGGAAGATTATGTTGGTGTAACACTTAGGTGACATGTGGCGGTGGTTCCGCGATACCACCTAGCTTGGGATGCCATCTGATACTCATGTGGAGGTTTACATGACCAAGGGCCACATCATCGTGGAGTATGACTCCTCAACAATTTTATATAATGTCTTGTGTTTTGAGGGCACAGTGTCACGGTCAAAGAAAGTCGTGGAACGAGAATACGCCCATTAATTGATGTATAAATTCACAATGCACTACACTTATTTTTCCATAGGGCCTTAGTATGCCTTGGCACAGTGGTAGGATGAGAAAATATCTATCTCGGGAGATAAGAGAAATGAATGGTTTATAATAAAGGAATTTTTTTCTTGACTCTGTTATGTTCCTATACCAATAGAAGTCATAATTTTTTAACAGCTAAGGTCAAATATATAATATGTACATACCTTTGCTTTCTACAAATGTTTTCCATATTCAAAAAATCAAAAAAATTAAAAAAGGTAAAGAGGGTATGTCCTAAAAAAAAATCAAAGGACAAAAAGAATAAAAAAAGGTCAAAAAATATGAAAAGATTAACCCCAAGAAAGAAAAAGACCATGAAAGTGTGCAAGACAAAATTCCACTACTATTTACATTTGATGTAGAATAAAAGATTGTGTGCAAATTGTTACCCTTGCCACAATCCATGGATGGTCAAAATGTTTAAACTTGGCTATTTCATGTTTTCAATTTTATGCTTAGAAATAGAGAAGAAAATCCGACCAAACTGTTTAATCTTGGAAGACAAGTAGATAGGTAGCTTAAATAAAAGGAGCTCAACAATTTAATCTGATCTCTTGCATGTAATAAGGTTAGACTTAGATAGATTACTCTTGTAAAATAAAAGAAAATGTTTTGATAAGGGTTTGCCAGCTTAAGTGCACCCTAATAAAGAGAAGTAAAAATGGTAGGATGAGTAGATGGGTAAGTAATTGAATGGTTGCAGAATTTTGATAATTGATTAGATATTATCATATCATTCACCTTCATCATCAAATTTCTATGGATGAAAATTGAGCATTTACCAAAGAACACAAAGTCAATTGATTAACCTCCCCATTCATTACATTTTTCACGTAACTAATTTCCAAGGAAAGTCTTAAAGTACCTAAAATCTATAGTTAAAGGGGCTTAGAGCATTTCTCTGACTTTTGGAGGGACCGGACCCTCTGCCCAATAACTTATAGGTCCTAAGTACTAAAAGTCCCCTCATAAGCATTCATCCCCTTCAAATTCATTCATATTCCCAAATAAACTTACTTTCCCCTAATAAACCCCTTTCTCTAAGGATAAAACCTTAGAAAAGCCATTACCCCTATAAAAGCCCTTTTTCACAAAAATCCACAAATTCATACTTAGCCTAAGTTTTTATGTTTTCTATGTGAAAAGAAAAAACAAATTACAAAGAACTCATTTTATACTTAACACTAAAACATTTTCCACCTTCATTCATACTAACTTTTGACTTTACTTATATATTAAACTCTCGAGAAAATAACCCTTTTCCCTATGTATTTATTAAAACCCCTAAGTATTAATATCCCGTCCCGAAGTTTGAAATATAAACTTTATTAATATCATGAATGATTAATGGGTTAAAATTAGTCGATCAGCAGCTAATTAAGAACCAAAACCCTCCGCCAAATAAAAGAAATTAATTAACCAATTTGTGGTTAATTAATAATCGACCTTCACCAATGAAATCACCCCCAACACCCTTAATCCGCCATAATCCGTGATTTAAATCCTGACACTCTTAAATCTCCATTAGGCCCCTCTATTAAACCTCATGTCAAATCCTCGCCCGAATCACCATACGATTAGGCCCTGTTTGATCTAACGGTTGATGATCATATTGGGCGGCCTCCGAAGGACAAATTTTACTCGCCCAATACGGGTGGTTTCACTATTCACCCCGCTGCTACGTGGCGCCCGATGAATGGCATCGGGCGGCCTTCTCCTGAAACCACTCCAACCAAAATCAGTGCGATCTAAAACCACTTACCGCCTCCTACTAGACAACAAAACGTCTCTTCGCCCGCTTAAATCCAAATGTACCTTTTCCCGTGTACATGCCAAAACAATTGACTTTGCAAATAAAACTAAAAAAAAACTCATTGTTTTTAGTTTTATCATAAAAAGAACCGCTCAGACCTCCATGCAAGCACCAGAGTACGTGCAACCATCAACCCATGTCCAATTTCCAACCTACTGAAGCTGCTGAACTTCAAGACCACCCTTCAATCACGTACGCTTCCTGCAAACCGTGCACAGTTTCCCATCAATCTGTTCAGAGCTAAAACCAGGCATTAACCCAAAATCATTGAGAAACTCTGTTTAATTCCCAAACCTTTTGCTCAATTTCTTTAAGTTATTAAGTGATTAAGTAAAACAATTGCCCAACAACTCCAATCCATTCTGAATTAAACCAATTTTCCCCCAATTTGACTGGAAACCTTTTTCCCCCATCCTTGAATCCATAAGAACCAAGGATGGTTGCTCCAGTTGCATTGAATGTCCTACCAATTTTTACTCACCATAGGAACTTAGACCATCCCCCTTTGGCAAATGAAGACTTTCAAATCAAAGATACCTCTATCCAAGAATCCCCACTAAAATTATACTATAGATACAAACACAAGTACTTAAACCATGCATACAAAATAGGTCTTTGGGAATCAGGTTTTCCCAAGTACCAATTCCCTGGAGTTCATATCTTCCCAAATATTGTCCACTATTTCCATATGAACTACAGTCCCAGCCAAAGAGCAGTGATGACTCCTGACCATACTATATTATTTACCATCACTGCTGAATCCATAAATGAAATGTTGCAGTTGCAACCAGGCCAAAACCTGACCCCCCTTTCTATTGGAGACCTGCTTAACAAATTCCCTACAACCACCTCCATCAAACTTGATCAGTTATTCCAGACCTTCATTAGGGAAGAACAATACATTCCAAAGAACCCTCCCCCTTACATGTGGACCATATTCTCTGAACTTGGCTGGGACATCATAGCAATGATATCCAATGTGTTAGGCCAGACTATAAGTGAATTTGTTGATGAGATTATTATAGCCTTCATGTCCATTAACACTCATGGACAACCCCCCACCATCATGTTTGATTATGCTAAGTTCATTGCAGACAAGATGTATGATCAATTCATGAGAATGGACAATGAGAGAGTATTCAAATATTCATTAGTTTTATATCAACTTTTCCTATACTATCAAGCTGATAAATTCCCACTTACACTCCAAAAGCTTAATATCAAAGGCAACCCCAAATTAGTATTCTTCTGGACTTCTTTAATCCACCAATATGACTCTCCATATACTTATACAGATTTCATAGATCTCTTTGTGCACCCAGTGACAACTATGTTTTTAGGAAGTCCTCCCCCTAGAATCAGTGCAGATATCAGGAGGGTCCTATATTTTTCCAAACAATATAGAGTGGGATATTGGTACTTGTACCAAAATCACAATGAAATCAGAATATATGGTTGTGAGTTAGCACCCTACAAACTGCCAAGATACCTCCCCATGAGATTGTTTGCTCTGGAGTACTACAGGAAAATGATTAATTCAAATGAGGTACATTTTGTGAAGGCCAAGAAGAAAGCTTAACTCAGAATAAAAGACCAACTTGGCCCCTTTATATGCAATAGTAGGGAAGCAAGAAAGGAAGTAGAAGAAATCCTTCAAAGGCTGAAACTGAAACAAAGTTTCATATGGAGATATGACCCTTTAGATTTCATCTGGAATAGAAGACAAAAGAACAAATTATCTCCCTATGTCCACCATAGAATTCTTGAAATAGAACAATATACAAATCAACTAGAATGGGTGGACAACACTTTAGTAGACCGAGATAACACAGAAGTTGCTATCAATAATGTGTTGATTGATCTAGAAAGAGGACTTGATTAAGATTCCTTTGTACAGGTGCCAGGACAATCCCAATCCCAAAGGGAAACACAGGAACACAGTGAGCCACTAGCAAAAGAAGGACCTCAAGAGCAAGAAGAATCAGAGCAAGCAGACATATCAGAAGAGCTAGCTTAGCCAGAACACATCATGATTAATCCTCCTATTGTACACACTCCTCTAAATGAGAAGAAGAATCACAAAAGAGATAGAGAGGAGGCCACTCCTTTTAGAAGAACTCTTACACAGACTTATGTCAAGAGGCAAAGGTTAAATCCTTTTTGAGAACAAGATGTCACAGAGGAAAAAGCTAGAACCACAGGTTCAGAAAGAGCAGAAAGCAGGCAGACCACTCCCTATGGAGGTATACAAGAACATTCCACTTCACATGCTCAAATGCTGGAGAGACAACAGAGCGTGGAAGTATCCTCATTCAGGGCTCCAACTGGCTAGAACCAAGACATTAGAGAGAAATACAAAGAAATAAAGGCCAAAAATGAAAGATTGAAGGCCCAAAGCTATGCACAATACCTTAAAATGGCTCCCATTAATCAAACAAGGCTAATGTCAGCGTTTGATGTAAAAGAAGGTAAGATGGAGATGACTTTCATTAAGCCTACCACACAACAGCCCAGGTCAATAGCAGATTACTTGAAGATAGACTTTGAGGTGTTGCCAAAGGATATACATCCTATCAACCAAATCGAAATACACAAGCAAATCAGGGAAATGGTCTATTCCACATTGACCAACAAAGCTATTGCAACACATCAACTCCAAAATTCGTTGAATAATATATCAGCACAATTCCAGTTAGAGAAGGCCTCTTCACAGGCCAAGGATACCAAGATAAAGTCCTTAGAGGACTTAATCATAGAGCCGCGACATGATCCCAAGGATGTAAAGGCTATAGAAAAGCTAATCAAAAAGAAAAATGATGGCATAGTTGCATTGAAAAAGCAGCTAAAAATTCCTCCTCTGCATCATCCACAAACAACTGAAGTATTACAAACTCGGAAGGAAGAGGAGCTTATGGACTTAGTCCTTAAGTTGAATGATCAACTAAAAGAAGAATAGAAAGACCTGGATAATGTGATACAATCTAGACAAAGTGAGTTGGCCACCACTCCACAGACTGTCATTCCTACAGTCTCTACAGCAGTGCCCTCCACGTTGGTTGCTTCCTTAGCACCAACAATTCCACCAACTATAGCTATGCCAGTCATAGGTACATCTACAAGTGCAGGGACATCCAGGCTACCGAGCTCAAAAATATTAGAGAAAAAGTGCCAAGTTTGGAAACTTATTGCAAACTTGCACAAATACAACAGAAGGCTCAGAAGAATCAAAGAATGGGAGAAAGGATAAAAGTTCTTGAAAAGGAATTGACATTGCAACAACCACTAGGACATATAAAGGAAATGTTTTGGGGCAGCATCATTGACTCTATCAATGATATTTGGCCATCTATTCAAGTAATTTTTGAGCAAATTGAACTGGTAAAAGTAGCCATATAAGCAATTCACAAGACAATAGAGGAACTAGGAGACAAGCCTGAAGAGGCCAACCAATTGATAGCACTCTTAAACAACAAGAACATGTATCAACTGGATGAAATGGGTATAGAAGATAGGACAGGGACCATTATAGAAATCAAGAATATTCTTACTAAAAGGAACCTTATGCTCAATCTTGAGAAAAAATGCCAAAGCATCCAAGTTGATATTGATAGATTATCACAAAGTTTGGTATTTTAAGGGAAAAAGGACTCCCTAGTCCTATGGTAATCCATGACAATCTTATGACCCAAGATGATTATGTTGAAAGACTAATCAAGTTGGCCAGCAGTCAAGCTAGTACTTCAGGGGTAAAATCTCTACCCACAGGAAAGATATTATATGATAATATGGAAAATCTATTTTTCCTAGAGCATGAGGTAAAGCACCTGTTCATCAACAAGACAAACTTTGCCAAGTATACCGAAGCTGATGAGATATATAGAAAGATGCTAAAGATGAAATTACCTGAAGGTGAATGGTGGATGAAATTGACAGATTTACTATAAAGTTACTGCAGTAAATCTATATGGCAACGAGATAAAACACATGAAATAGAGTCAAAGTGTAGCAGGTAAATAGTATCAGTAGATTGACTACTTAAAGTGATTCCAGGACACAGGTAACAAGCAACTGAAAGAGCAAAATCTGAATTACAAAACCTAGCACGGTCACAATAAAAGGGATAGCAAGAAGGCAGTTCTCCATCTGTCTCTATCTTCATACTTAAAGATATTTTTGGTTTCCTAGAATAATTCTCATATTGTCATGAGATATTTTATAACATTTTTGTATAAATATTTCACATTTTGAAGTAATTAGGGTGGATTAAAATACATTTCTGTAGACATTTTATATCAAACTAAGGAGCTATTGTATTCAAGACTAGACTAGTTTTGTTGGGTCACAAAATAAAGCTAAAGACATTTTACTGGATTCTTATGCACAGTTGGAACCAAATAAGTATTATCTCTTCATGTTTAATTATTGTTTTCTCGCCATGTTATAAATAGTCACATGTTTTCTCTAAGAAATATGAATACTAAACAATGAATGATATCTGAGAATTAACTTTAATGATCTTTGTTTTGACTATTTGCTTTCTCATTGTTTTCTACTAAACTATCTTGGTCTGGGAATTCTTAATTACTCCCTTACTTCTGTAGTTTTCCACCTTAGGTCTATAGTAAAGGATTCTTAGTTGCCCTTTGCTATTGATCTCCTTCTGTTCTTCAACTTGATCCTGGTTTAAGGATTCTTCATTGCCCTTTTACCCTGGTTAGGACTACCTCATCCATTTGAACCTGCAGATTTGCTTTTTGTTGTGCTAAGCTACCCTGTGAATTCTTCCTTTAGTACTTGATCTGATCCAGTTAAGTCACTCTTTGATTGACTCCATAGCCCAATGATCTGAATACTTGTTTTTCCCATCTTCTTTCTTAAGTCCACCACCCAATAAAAACCAAAACATCATGAACACTAAGAACTAGCCTGAAATCCTACCCAAAACAAAGTTAAATTATAAATAGAGAGCCCTCTTTAGACTTAGGTTGGCTAGAACCTGAGTCTAAAAGATTATGTTTGTGGTTACCTCGAATTGTTCCTTCTTTTATAACTTCTAGGGAAGACTTCTGAGTGATAACATAATGGTGACCATACTAGGGAGTCAAAACGACAGTCTTAATAAACCTTTGAGAAATTCAAATTCTTATTTTCAAGCCTCTTAAAGGGTTTATTAGAAATTATTTCAAAAATTCATAAAAAAAAAAAGAAAATAATTAGAAAAATCTCGAAATTTGGCTTCAAGGATAACTCACTATACAAGGGCCAACCCTGATCCAAATCTTCCCCCTGTATTTGATAATCCCAACCTTATTTCAAGAATAATCAAAAGACAAGAAAGTTCAGTAAGCCCAAGACCTTTATTTAGATCCAATTCCTGCCTTAATGAGTGGTTTTTCATAGAAGACCTCCCTTTTGACGAGTATTTTGACCTTTCTTTATTTAGAACCAAGTCTAAAAGTCCACTTAAGGACACAATTCTAGATCCAGAATTTACAGCCGAACTTGAAGTCCAAAGGGCAAACTTGTCAATTGATCAATACCTTCTGTATTCCCCTCAGTCACCCCTTACTACTGGTAGAATCCCTGAATTTTCTTAAACAACTTCAACTTCTTTTAGTTCACCATAATTACCTCACACTTCTAAAGTTCATTCCTCATCTCCATTCATACCTTCACTTCCCCATCAGCCTATCACTACCCATCAAATACCCATTACCCCTGTTATCCCAAATCCCCCTGTTATCGCAAATCCTCCTGTTACCCCAACTCATATTCTCAATCCTATCCAACTTAGAGCTATGGCACTCAGATATGCCCCTCTTGTGATGCTTGCTCCTCAAGGTGTCTTAACACCAGACTATCAGAGTAAAATTGTCCTATTTGATGGAACTGGATCTTACACAGCACAACAACACACAAGAGATATGACAGATTATTTTGAACTGCATGAAATTGGAATAAGAGATGTCCAAATGAGAATTTTTGCCCAAACTCTAGCTGGAGAAGTGATAACATGGTTTAGATCTCTGGCTAATAATAGTATGTATAGTTTAGAAGTTTTTTACCAACAATTTCTAAATAGGTGGGAGAAGAAAAAGAACCCTCTTCAAATTCTTTCTGAATATGAAAACCTCAAGAGGGGACCAACCGAAACTGTTCAGGACTACTATACTAGATTTAACAATGTATATAACGCAATATCACTTGACCTTAGGCCTCCACCTGGCTTAGCCCTGATAAAATTTCCAGATGGGTTTGACACTGACATGGCTTTTCAACTTAGAGAAAGGAATCCCCCTACACTAGAAGATATGCAAAGTGTAGCAGTTAGTGTAGAAGCTAATCTACTATCCAAAAGAGCTAGGGTTAGAAACAAAAGGAGAACACCCCTGAAAGATGAAAATTCACCCTTTGATCAAAAAATGGATGCTTTAGCTAAAGGAATGGAAAAAGTAATGGCTAGGATAGAAATCATCAAAAGGAAACCTCACTAAGATAACCAACAGGCACATCCAGTAAGGACTCCAAACTTCAGGAAGAACTAGAACCAAAATACTGGTTAAAAAGGGCCTGACCAGAACATTAGACCTCCTTTCCAAGAGAACTATGCTAAAACTTCCCATCAAGAAGACCCTGAGCTACACACCCAAATTAACTTAATGGGGTTAGGTGATGAGGAAGTTGTCTTTCTAACTCAAGATGACCAAGAATTATACATGCTTCAGCAGTTACAGACCCAAACTGGAGAATCTTTCGACGACAAGCAAGGGTATGATTCTGCTATCTTTGAAGTGCATAAACAGTACAATTTGAGGAGCAAGAAGATCACTGATGTTTCAGACCAAAACAAGAAAGTAGTACCTAATCAACCTAAGAAAGTGAAAGTTGCTCCAGATACAAAAAATCTACAAATCCTTTCTAGATCAAATCAGAACCCTCCTAGTCCCACCATTGTAGATGTAGCCAATGACCAAACTTCTAATGAGCAACCTTCCACTTCAGTTCCTCTCAAGGAAACAGTGGAACAGTCTCCAGAAATTATATTATAAAATCCAATTAAAAAGACTCCAAACATTGAAAAAGAAGAACAAACTACTCCAAACCTTGTTGCTAATATTTCGAATGTTCAAACAAAAAAATCCCCTTTGCCTTTCAATTTGGGAGAAGAGGTGGCCAAACTTAAAATCTTAGTTCCTTTAACAGAATTGGTTAAACATGAAACTTACAGATCTCAAATAAGCAAATCTTTAAACTTCATTAAAAATGAAGACTCTGTTAACTTATTTGATGATCAACCTGAGTTAATTTTCGGTCCTAATGTTAATGGAAAACCAGTGGAAGGAGGGATACCACCCTTCTACATTAGCCTTAACATCCACGATAAAATCCCACATAATGCCATGCTAGACTCTAGGGCTTCACACAATCTTATGCCTAAATCTGTTATGGAGAAGCTAAACTTGGATATCACTAGACCTTACAAGGACCTGTTTTCATTTGATTCAAGGCAAGTTAAGTGCCTAGGACTTATAAAATACCTGTGTGTTTCCCTATTGCAGTACACTGCTAATACCATTCTTATGGACATAGTTGTTGTTAATATACCACCTAAATATGGCATGTTGTTGTCTAGATCGTGGGGTGCCAAACTCTAGGGATCTCTGCAACTTGACATGTCTTATGCTACCATATCAGCCTTTGGACATCCTAAAAAACTGTATAGAGAGACTTTGATGAAGTAGGTAATGAGTACCCAAGAGAGACCTCAAAACTTTCCTATATATTCAATGCATTCTGATATTGATTCTTTCATTCTTTACAATGATGAATCTAACCAAGAAAACACTTTAGATAGCATTATTGTAGAACCAAAAGAAATTACAGTAGCAAAAGATAATCAAAGTATCCAAATTCAAGAGATTTCAGATAATAAAGATGACCTAGATACCTTAGTCAAAGAAGATTTTGTTCCCCCAGGCAGTAAGAATTATCAAGATGAAATTCTATGGCATCTTGAATCTGATGGGTCAGTAAGCAAACTAGGTGTAGGAGCAGGAGTATGGATTTACAACTTAGAAAATAATCATTCAGAGGGTCATGCCTACAGATTGAACTTTAAATGTACAAACAACATGGTTGAGTATGAAGCACGTTTGTTAGGTCTGAAATAGGTCAAAAGGTTAGGAGCCATAAGAGTCTTTATTATGGGAGATTCTAAGTTGGTAATAAAACAAATTAACGTTATTTGTATGACTAGAGATCCTAGGTTAGGATTTTATAGAGGAACAATTGTAGAAATACTAAATACTTTTTTAGAAACCAAGCTTGTTGTTATTCCAGGAAAACACAATATGCAAGCTCACAGTTTAGCTATGTTTGCTAGTACTTGCAAGTTGTCATTTTAGCCCAACCATCAGTACACTAATAAGGTTAGGCACAGACCTGCTATTCCTAACAACTTAAAGAACTGGCAAGTGTTCAATAATGATCAACAAATTAACAATTTTCTAACTTTAGATGATGAATTTGTAAATAGCAACATAGACACAGGCATAACATTAGATTTTGATTACCCTGATAAAATAGAAATTAACAAAGTAGAATATGAATGGATAGATAGATTCCATCCTGCAAAGTTTACAAAATCAGACATTTGAAACCTAAAACAAATTGAAATTGATAAAGCAATCTACGAAGAAACTGAAGTCATCAATCTTAAAGACAATTTTTTGCCCAAAGGATTAACTCCTTTGGAGGACTTCTTTGATTCAAATGATGTCCCTAAAAAGCTGAAAATAGAACCCTTAAAATCAGACATTGAGGAGTGTAACATAGGCTCTGAAGAAGATCCCAAAATGATAAAACTTTCAAAGTCTTTACCTCCCACTGAAAAAGTGAAATACATAGAACTGTTAAAGGAATTCCAAGACGTTTTTGCTTGGAATTATGAGGACCTTAAGCCCTATGATACCAGCATAATACAACACACCATTCCCTTAAAAGAAAACCAGAAGCCTTTTATACAAAAGCTTAGAATGATTAATCCCATTCTATTGCCTTTTATTGAAAAAGAGATTAAAAGAATGTACGAAGCTAAGATCATTGCACCAATTAGATTCTCATATTGGGTTTCTAATTTGGTACCTACAAGAAAGAAGACTGGCAAAATTAGACTGTGTGTTGACCTTAGGAATCTAAATAAAGTTTCACTCAAGGATAACAAACCTCTTCCTAAAATGGATCACATATTACAGAGGATAGTAGGTTCAACCAGAATCTCACTGCTAGATGGTTTTTTTTGTTATAACCAGATTTTAGTCCACCCAGATGATCAGGCAAAAACTGCATTCACTACTCCATGGGGCACTTTCATGTATGTGAAAATGCCTTTTGGGTTAAAAAATGCAGGGGTCACCTTTCAAAGAGCAATGGGCATATCCTTTTCTAAGGAAATCCATGACTTCCTGGCAATATACCTAAATGATATCACGGTATTATCTAAATCAGATCAACAACACCTAGATCATCTCAGGCAGGTCTTCACCAAGTGTAGGAAGTATGGAATTTCTCTGAATCCTAAAAAATATTTATTTGGGTTGGAAGAGGGAAAATTACTAGGCCACGTAATCTCCAAAGGTGGTATCCAGATCGACCCAACAAGAATTGAAGTCATTTTACAGATACCACATCCTAGGAACATCAGAGAACTACAAGCATTTTTAGGTAAAATAAAATTTTTGAGAAGATTTATCTCTAACTTAGTTGAACTAATTAGATTAGTAAACAACATGTTAAAGAAAGATTCAACTATTAAATGGACACTAAAGACTAAAAGGTCTTTCAAAGATATAAAGCTAGCCTTAACAAAAACACCAGTTCTCATTAGTCTAATGTTTGATAGGGATTTCATCATTTTTTCTTTCGCCTCAGAACATACCATTGTTGCAGTCCTACTGCAGAAAAATGATCAGGGTATTGAACAACCAATAGCCTTCTTTAGAAAAGCCCTGAGAGATGCACCTTTAAAGTATAATATAATGGAAAAGCAAGCTTTTTCTCTAGTTAAAGCTATTAAAGATTCCAGAGTTTATATCTTGTATTCTCATATAGTAACTTATGTTCCCAATACTATAGTCAGAGACATTCTAACACAGGATGGACCAGATGGAAAGAGATGGAAGTGGATTGCTACCATATTAGAATATGACTTAGAAATTAAACCTACAAAATTGATCAAAGGCCAAGGTTTAGCCAAGCTCATGGCTGAATCAAACTCTCATGCCCTAGACATAATTTTCATTGCAGAATTGGATAATGAAGAGGAGATGGCAAATCCACAAATCAGCCAGGACTTTACTGACTCATCATGGTATGGTGACATTATATACGTTCTACAAAATCTTCGAGCTCCTCCTGAGTTATCCAGGACTAAAAGTAGGTTCTTAAAAATGAAATCTTTGAAGTTTTGCATAATTGACAATGCTTTATTTTGGAAAAATCACGAAGGCATCCTTCTTAATTGTTCGTCAAAGGAAGAATCTGAAAAAATACTACAGGAGTTTCATGCAGGTGATTGTGGAGGACATCTTTACTGGAAGACCATTGCTAATAATATCTAAGAGCTGGTTTTTATTGTCCCACTCTATTTTTTGATGTAAATAAATTTGTAACCTCATGTCACAAATGTCAGATTTTTGAAGGAAAAAGAAGACTATTACCATTACCTTTGAAACCAATATCTACTGAAGCACCATTTCAGCAGTGAGGTCTCAACCTCATTGGTGAAATTCATCCCCCTTCCTCTACCTAGCATAGATGGATCTTATCTGCCACAAATTATTTTAGAAAATGGATAGAAGCCATACCCTCAAGACAAGCTACTGATACTGTCATAATAGGTTTCCTTGAGGCCAACATTCTGTCCAGATTCGGTTGCCCAACCAAAATCATCACAGGCAATGCAACACCTTTTAAATCAAAGAGGATGATTGATTTCTGCAACAAATATCATATAACCTTGGGTCACTCCACAGCCTACTATCCCCAAGGAAATGGACTAGCAGAGTCTTCCAACAAGAGCTTAGTGAACATCATCAAAAAATTGTTGGAAGATAACAAGAAAACCTGGAGCAAGAAGCTAGTAAATGCCTTAAGGGTAGATAGGCTGACCACAAAGAAATCCATTGGTACCATTCCTTATTAGCTATTCTATGGAATGGAGGTTGTTTTCCCATCTTCCTTGGGAACACCAGTGATGAAATTGCTCCAAGAAGCACAGGTTGAGCCAAATGATATTCAAAAGAGGATCAACTAGACAATTCACTAACAATAGACTAGGGAAGAAGTGTATATCAGATCCAAAGTTATGCAGGAGAGAATCAAGAAATCTTTTGAGAAAAGGACCAAGGTAGAATATTTCTATCTAAGAGATAAAGTTTTGAAATGGGACTCAAGAACGAAGGACAAAGGCAAACATGGGAAGTTCGACTTCCTATGGAAAGGCCCTTACATCATTTATGCTTTTAGGGGTAATAATTCTTTTTTCCTCAAAGAATTGGATGGTGCAGAAGTAAAAGGAGGACCAGTTAATGGTTGAATGCTTAAGCACTATATAGATCCCAGTCATTGATTTCACTAATCACTTGTACATATTTTATTCTTCAAAAAGTTTAGTGTTGACTGGATGGTAATTTTGGAGTTGAAGCCCAAAAGAGAAAGCCCTAAGCTTCAAAATTTTCATTGTCATAAATATCAATAAAGCAGCAAAGTAAAAGGGAAAAAGTTGCAGAGTAAAATCACAGTAATTCAGAAGGTCGTTGATCTACTAGTTCTTGACATTTCACCAGGAAATGTCATCCCTAAGTGGAGCCACTGTTATGTTCATATACCAATAGGAGTCATAATTTTTTAATAGCTGAGGTCAAATTTGTAATTTGTACATACCTTTTCTTTCTACAAATGTTTTCCATATTCAAAAAATAAAAATAAAAAATAAAAAACGTAAAGAGGGTATGTCCTATAAAAAATATCAAAGGACAAAAAAGAATAAAAAAAGGTCAAAAAAGATAGAAAGATGAACCCCAAGAAAGAAAAGGACCATGAAAGTGTGCAAGACAAAATGCCACTACTATTTACCTTTGATGTAGAATAAAATATTGTGTGTAGCTTGTTACCTTTGCCACAATCCATGGATGGTCAAAATGTTTAAACTTGGCTATTTCATGTTTTCAATTTTATGCTTAGAAATAGAGAAGAAAATCTGACCAAACTATTTAATCTTGGCAGATAAGTAGATAGGTAGAGTAAATAAAAGGAGCTCAACAGTATAATCTAAGCTCTTGCATGTAATAAGGTTAGACATAGATAGATTACTCTTGTAAAAGAAAAGAAAATGTTTTGATAAGGGTTTGCCAGCTTAAGTGCATCCTAATAAATAGAAGTAAAAATGGTAGGATAAGTAGATGAGTAAGTAGTTGAATGGTTGCATAATTGTGATGATTGATTAGATAAGATCATATCATTCACCTTCATTATCAAATTTCTAAGTATGGATGAAAATTGAGCATTTACCAAAGAACACAAAGTCAATTGATTAACCTCCCTCATTCATTACATTTTTCACTTAACTAATTTCCAAGGAAAGTCTTAAAGTACCTAAAATCTCAAGTGAAAGGGGCTCAGAGCATTTCTCTGACTTTTGGAGAGACCGGGCCCTCGACCCAATAACTTATAGGTCCTAAGCACTAAAAGTCCCCTCATAAGCATTTACCCCCTTCAAATTCACTCATATTCCCAAATAAACTTACTTTCCCCTAATAAACCCCTTTCTCTAAGGATAAAACCTTAGAAAAGCCATTACCCCCATAAAATCCCCTTTTCACAAAAATCCACAAATTCATACTTAGCCTAAGTTTTTATGTTTTCTATGTGAAAAGCAAAAACAAATTGCAAAGAACTCATTTTATACTTAGTGCTAAAACATTTTCCGCCTTCATTCATATTAAATTTTGACTTTATTAATATATTAAACTCCTAAGAAAATAACCCTTTTCCCTATGTATTTATTAAAACCCCTTAATATTAATATTTCGTCCCGAAGTTTGAAACTTAAATATTATTAATATCATGAATGATCAATGGGTTAAAATTAGTCTATCTGTGGCTAATTAAGAACCAAAACCCTCCACCAAATAAAAGAAATTAATTAACCGATCCGTGGTTAATTAATAATCGACCTCCGCCAATGAAATCACCCCCGACGCCCTTAATCTGCAATAATCCGTGATTAATTAAATCACGCCACTCTTAAATCTCTACTGGGCCCCTCCATTAAACCTCATGTCAAATCCCCGCCCTAATCACCATATGATCAGGCCCCATTTGATTCAACAGTTGACGATCATATCGGGCAGCCTCCAAAGGATGAAATTTACCCACCCGATATGTGTGGTTTCTCTGTTCACCTCACTGCTACCTGGCGCTCGATGAATGGCATCAGACAGTCTTCCCCCGAAACCACTCCAGCCCAAAAGCAGTGCGATCTAAAACCACTTATCGCCTCCCACTAGATGACAAAACGTCTCATCCCCCGCTTAAATCCAAATGTACCTTTTCCCATGTACCCACCAAAACAGTTGACTTTGAAAATAAAACTAAAAGAACTCATTGTTTTTAGTTTTATCGTGAAAAAGACCGCTCAAACCTCGATGCAAGCACCAAAGTACATGCAACCATCAACCCATGTCCAACTGCTAACCTGCTAAAGTTGTTGAACTTCAAGACCACCCTTTAGTCACGTACGCTTCCTGTAAACCGTGCACAGTCACCCAACAATCCATTCAGGGCCGAAACCAGGTATTTACCCAAAACCACTGAGAAACCATGTTTAATTCCCAAACTTTTACTCAATTGCTTTAAGTTATTAAGTAATTAAGTAAAACAATTGCCCAACAACTCCAATCCATTCTGAATTAAACTAATTTTCCCCCAATTTGACTGAAAACCTTTCATCCCCGTCCTTGAATCCACAAGAACCAAGGATGACTGCTCCAGTTGCATTGAATGTTCTACCAATTTCTACTAGACCATCTCCCTTTGGCAGATAAAGACTTTCAAATCAAAGATACCTCTGTCCAAGAATCCCCACTGAAATTATACAGTAGATACAGAGACCAGTACTTAAACCACACAAACAAAATAGGTCTTTGGGAATCATGTTTGCCCAAGTACCAATTCCCTAGAGTTCATATCTTCCAAGAGATTGTCCACTATTGTCATATGAATACAGTCCCAGCCAAAGAGAACTGATGACACTTGACCATACTATATTATTTATCATCATTGTTGAATCCATAAATGAAATGATGCAGTTGCAACCAGGCCAAAACCTGAACCCCCTTTCTATTGGAGACCTGCTTAACAGATTCCCTACAATCACCTCCATCAAACTTGCTTAGTTATTCCAAATCTTCATAAGGGAAGAACAATACATTCCAAATGGCCCTCCCCCTTACATGTGGACCATATTCTTTGAACTTGGTCGGGACATCATAGCAATGATATCCAATGTGTTAGGCCATACTACAAGTGAATTTGTTGATGAGATTATTATAGCCTTCATGTCCATTTACACTCTTGGACAACCCCCTGCCATCATGTTTGATTATGCTAAGTTCATTGCAGACAAGATGCATGATCAATTCATGAGAATGGACAATGAGAGAGTATTCAAATATTCATCAGTTTTATATCATTTTTTCCTGTACTATCAAACTGATAAATTCTCATTTACACTCTAGAATCTTTATACCAGAGGCAACCCTAGATCAGTAGTCTTCTGGACCTCATTAATCCACCAATATGACTCTCCATATACTTATATAGATTTCATAGATCTCTTTATGCACCCAGTGACAACTATGTTGTTAGGAAGTCCTCCCCCCAGAATCAGTGCATATATCAGGAGAGTCCTATAGTTGTCCAAACAACATAGAGTGGGAGATTGATACTTGTACCAAAATCACACTGAAATCAGAATATATGGTTGTGATTTAGCACCCTACAAACTGCCAAGATACCTCCCCATGAGATTGTTTTCTCTGGAGTACTACAGGCAAATGATTAATTCAGATGAGGTACATTTTGTGAAGGCCAAGAAGAAAGCTCAACTTAGAATAAAAGACTAGCTTGGCTCCTTCAAAGGTTGAAACTGAAACAAAGTTTCATATGGAGATATGTCCCTTTAGATTTCATCTGCAATAGAAGACAAAAGAACAAATTATCTCCCTATGTCCACCACAGAATTCTTGAAATAGAACAACATGCAAATCAACTAGAATGGGTGGAGAACACTTTAGTAGACCGAGATAGCATAGAAGTTGTTGTCAATAATGTGTTGATTGATCTGGAAAGAAGACTTGATGAATATTCCTTTGTACAAGTGCTAGGAGAATCCCAATCCCAAAGGGAAACACAGGAACACAGTGAGCCACTAGCAGAAGAAGGACCGCAAGAGCAAGAAAAATTAGAGAAACCATACATATTAGAAGAGTTGACTCAGCTAGAACACATCATGAGTAATCCTCCTATTGTGCAAACTCCTCTAAATGAGGATAAAAATCCCAAAAGAGATAGAGAGGAGGCCACTCCTTCCAGAAGACCTGTTGCACAGACTTATGTCAAGAGGCAAAGGTTAAATCATTTTTTCAAAACAAGGGTTCACAAAGGAAATAGTTGGAACCACATGTACAGAAAGAGCAAAAAGCAAGCAGACCACTCCCTCTAGAGGTACACAAGAACCTTCCACTTCACAGGCTCAAATGCTAGAGAGACAACGAAGCGTGGAAGTATCCTCAATCAGGGTTCCAACTGGCCAGAACCAAGACATTAGAGAGAAATACAAAGAAATAAAGGCTAGAAATGAAAGATTGAAGGCCCAAAGCTATGCAAAATACCTTAAAATGGCTCCCATTAATCAAACAAGGCTAATGTCAGCCTTTGATGTAAAAGAAGGTAAGATGATGACTTTCATGAAGCCTACCAGATAACAACCTAGGTCAATAGCAAATTACTTGAAGATAGACTTTGAGGTGTTGGGGAAGGATATACATCCTATCAACCAAGTAGAATTACACAATAAAACCGGGGAAATGGTCTATTCCACATTGACCAGCAAGGCCATTGCAGCACATCAACTCCAAAATTTGCTGAATAATATATCAGTGCAATTCTAGTTAGAGAAGGCCTCTTCACAGGCCGAGGATACCAAGAAAAAATCCTTAGAGGACTTAATCATAGAGCTGGGGCATGATCCCAAGGATGTAAAGGCTACAGAAAAGCTAATCAAAAAGAAAAATGATGAGATATCTGCATTGAAAAAGTAGCTCAAAATTCCTCCTCTGCATGATTCATCCACAAACAGCTGAAGTATTAGAAACTCGGAAAGAAGAGGAGCTTATGGATTGTTAGGTCCCTATAATACTAGTGATTACCCCACTACTATGGTATTTGTATCCCTTATTAATATTTTTGTGCCCCTGTTGTCCCCATATTTTTATTACTGTGCCCCATAGAATCCCTCTATAGTTATTTTTGAGGCTTTATATTATTATTGTTAGGTCGGCTGGGTTATATTGTGACTCCTTAGACTCCTATATATAGAAAGGAGGTTTTGTCATTTGAATCATCCAAGAATTGTCCATTTGTGTAATGTAAAGGAGGTTGCCCCCTCGAAGAG